>JAVJIF010015089.1:0-118225 GCA_038442645.1 Agave tequilana | reverse complement strand
CAAAACATTTTCCAAACCACACTTCCCAACAACCATCCAAACACCAGAAAACTTACTACTCATTTCCCTTTTTTCCTAAAGGAAATAAATCTTACTTCCTACTTCCCACTTCCACACCATTCCTTAAATCCAAACAGACCCTTATTTGGTGATTAAAAGCCTACATGAATAGCCATTGACTTTGGAGAGCTGATTCATCAAAACCAGGGGCCCAAAACCAGAAACCGAGACTGCCATCTGACAGGGGACAGGGACGGTACAGCGCGCAACGCAAGGCGCCACGACGCGGCCCTAGTAGGGCCACAGAAACGTGACTGTACGGGCGCGGTTGCGCCCGTGCTTCGGCCAGCTGTTGCCAGCATGGCCCCCCTTTCCCCTAGTTCCTATAAATGCCCCTGGGGTTCTCCTTCAGCAAGATATGTAGAGTTAGTGTAGTTTCTTCCATGTTGTAGTTTAGGGTAGTTTAGTTTAGTTAGTTCTTCTTCTTCCCTTGTGTTTTTCATTTCTTTTAGATCTTGTAATAGGAGAGAGAGTGGTACATGGTGAGAAAGCAAGAGTGCTTGTAATAGAAGATGACATCTATGAAAGGTGCTCTCTTACCCTATCTTTGTTTTCTTCTCTTTAACTCTTTTACATGTGTAGCTAACTTTTCTCTCATGACAACTAACTACTAACCACTAACTAATCTAATTTCTTATTTGATAATCCACATGATCTAATATCCTCTACTTGGCCTTGCTCTTGCAAGAGTCATTGATGGCTCATGATGATGATCTAACACTTTACATCTAAATCTCTAACAAGCTAACATTGCTTTATTTCATGCTTGCTCTTATTGGGTTTTGATGATTTAAGTGTGCTTGTACTTGTTGGTGGTTGAATTTGGATGTGAAAGTTAACATATGAGTCATGCTTTGTAAAGCTCTTGAACCAGGGACTAGTGATGGCCAATGATACATGTGAGACACTATCACTAAAAGGTTAGCATGTTAGTGGAGTCATTAGTAGTTAGTAGCCATGGGTTTTCTTTATCTTTTTACTTTATTTTAGATATACCAAAAAATCACAAATTACAATCTTTCTATGTGTTCCTATTTCTTCGTGTTTCACCGTATTCTTCTCTTTCCATTCTTTGTTTTCCTTTCTTTTCATTCTTTAAATATTAAAGAACTTTTAACACACGTGAACACCGGTAAAGCTTCTATCGCCTCTCGTCCTTGTAGATTCGACTCGTTTTAGCCTCTATGCTATAACGAAGTATCAAGGAAGCCAAAGCACATACATTTTAAATTTTAATTTCAAAACATCACTTTTTATGCGCGGTTTTTCCCCCGATTAAATTTTGGCGCCATTGCTGGAGATGGGAACGGGTTTGATTTCACGTATTTGTTAACTTTTCTCTCTGTGTTTTTTGGTGTGCAGGTTAAATTTTTAGCATAGCAGAAGTCCACACTAAACTCTTTGGTTGGGTAAATTCTTGTATATTCTTATACTCTTCTGCTAATTTTTGTTTATATTACCTGTACACTGTAAATATTTTAAGAATTAAAATATAGTAATTGGATGCTTTAAAACGATTTAGACATTTGCATCTAGGCACGTGTCAATTTTCATTCCAATATACTGTATTTTGTTCTTATATTGTTGTGATATTGATAGAGGTGTACATATGGTATTGCATATAGCATAAGACAAACACGTGGGTGATTTACTCTCTTTGTATGTTCATTCTTATCTATATTGCACACTTGCACGAATTAAACTTAAGGGCAAAACTGAAGATAACATAAGGTGGGGAAGTCATTACCCTCCCTTAGCCCAAAAATCACCTCCCCACTCACACAACCCAAGCCTAAAAAAATTTGCTAGACGTTGGCCCCTAGGGACATCTCGGACTCATTTAAGAGATTGACCTAAGGGAAAAGTTGTTAGAAGTTGACTCTTATCAAATCGGTGCCTAAGGTTGGGGATTGAGAGGCGAAACCTCGAAGAAACAGGGATTGGCATAATTAGGCTCGTTGCTCCAGCACGGATATCTCCCACTGATCTTGCCCCTACCTGACTGATTAACTCGTGGTCAGATTCCAACAATGTACCCCCCGGGACAGTCTAACCAGTTAGGATCGTCTAGGTCTAAGTCACCCTAGCATAGGCTTGTTTTCTTTTTTCTTTTTGTTTGTTTTGTTTGTTTTGTTTGTTTTTCTTCTTTTTTTAAAATTGTGAAATGGATTTTAACAACAATAATTCTTTCAATCATATATGAATCCATATTTCACCCCGACCTTATTTGACTCGGATAACTCCAATCGGCTAGTACAACATGAACCAACCATATATGCTGAGTTGGAATTATCCAACTCAATATGACCCATATCCTCAATTATATGACTATAATTTTTAAAATAATTTCAACTCTTCACAGAGTCAATGGGGATTCACCTCCCGAGTCAAAATTTCAACCGCCTTGTCCACAATTTTCACAAAGTTCATTCCCCGATTTTGGTTCATATACTCCTTTTCCTGTTCTGCCAACCGAAGAAAAATCTTATTTGGAAAGGAGTATGGAAGAATCCTACAACAAATTCAAAATTCACTCAATTCACAATCCTTCCCACATCAAACTCCACATATTCCTTTCTAGAGCATCCATTGAAGAAGAATTTGAGTTAGAAAAGCGTTTGGAAGTCTTTTGTGAAAGAATGCAAAACATGTTGGACTCATCATCTCAACCCATTTTCAAGAGTCCTACTCACCTTTTCGAGTCTCACCGACTCAAAATGAACAACCATCAATACTGGACTTGAGTATGGAACCCTTGCGTGAGTCCGAGCAGCAATCGCAAAATCCGATGGACTCACAATTTCACCATCATTTTTAAAACCAACTTTCATACTCATCTTTTCAAGAAGAATCAATTGCAAAAAGTATGGAAGACATGATTTAGACTCAAAATTCTGTTACCCTGCCTATCAGTAGGTTAGAATCACCAATGAGTGATTTGATCATGAGAGCGAGAAAAGTCTTTCTTGTCAACCTTTGACCGATCCTTGTATCCCTAACTCTACTGATTGGACTCAAGAATCATGTCATTTTGGAAATCCAGCTTCAATTTCATCATACCAACATGAATTTGACCAACATCACATCCTTGACATTTTGGCAAGTTATCCTTTTCTCGAAGTTGAACTTGATCTTGAAAGTGATCCTGAACCTCAAGTTGAGAATTTCATTTCACTTTTTGATTCAATAATACTCTGGTATTTTTACCAGATTTTTTCTCTATTCCGGAGTCAACATTGAATCCTGTACCAGTACACTGTAAAATTGAATCACCAATATCTTATGATCACACTTCATTAATGGCAAAGTGTGTAACATCAATTCTTTGATTTGGACCCTATTTTTGAACCAATTTCAACTCTCATTGTTGACTCTCGACTTGATCTGAGTCAAATTCCCGAGTCGGTATCAGTTTTTGTTCCTGATCCATTTGGGTCCAAGTCCATCATCTCCCAAAATCACACTTCATTGTTGGACAAGGATGTTGAAGAAAATGACTCAGTAATTATTTTTGAAATTGGACATTAGATGGGGATAAATATTTAAATAAGACCATTCATTCAATCATTCTTTTATTGGGTCATATTAGAGAGGTCATTGGTGGGTTCCTTCAAGATCCCCATTATCCTGATTGGGTATCAACGCTTGGCCTAATCAGACCACCACCAGAGCCACCACCATGAGGTATTTTCCTTCTTTTCCCATTTGTTTCATGTATATACACATTCACGATGCATTGGGGACAATGCATGAGATAAGTGTGGGGGAGGGTTTACTAACGTAGTTAGTTTTAAATTTTCTATTCTTTTACACTTCTTTTTAGGAACTTTTTAACATTTTCTTTTTTATAAAAACTCTTTTATTTTCTTTTTACAAAACTTTTTGATATAAGAGAAATAATTTTGATTTATTTTTAAGAAAATTAAGATTGTCTTAGGAATTAGGAAGACCTAAAATTATGAAATTTTAAATCATGTCAAAATAATAGATCTTGTTTAAATTTTAGGAGAAGGAAGTAAGATTGAAAAGATATTTGATCTTATTTTTTGCCTTAGATTTATGCACTTACACTTACACAATTTTTGAGATTGAAGCAAAGGCTGAAAATGCCATAAAATAATATAAAATATATATATATTGATAATAAAATCACTTATTGAAGTTGGGTAATTATGCCTCAGGAAGCATGATTATTCACACCTAAAGTTGTGGATAAAAACAAAATAATCCCCTTTAGTTTTGTGGCCTTGTTTACTCGAGTCCTTAAGTCCGAGGGATGCTTTCTCATCTGGTGCCCTAAGATCATCTGGTTTGGTAGTCACCGGCTAAAGGCTCACTACCCGGTAAATAAGAAAGCCTAGAAAACTAAGGGAAGAAAACAAAAAAAAGGAAAGAAATATATATATATAATAATATAATAAATGGCATGAAAGTTAGAGTCGATATCCCAAAACCTTCATTGTTCTCAAAGTGCATATTTTTCTAAGAGTTTTATTAAAGATCAAGAATCAATTTAATTTTAAAATCTTACATTTATTTATAACAATATTTTGCATTTCGAATTAGTTTAAGGAAGATTAATTTCTGGTTAACCTATGACCTTAGATCACTTATATTTTGCAAAAAGACTTCAACACTTTTCTCTATTTCAAAAATGTGTTTTCAAAATACTAACATTTGATTTCTTTCTTTATGGATTTTGTGGTGTAATCCGCTAAAACCCTCAGGAGACAAAACTCCTCCTCTATGGAAACTTAGAGGTTTAACGGCTTATTGCACATGCTCAGTGCAATCGCGTCACCTGCGAAAGTGGTGTAATAATTTTCTTAGTTCTTTTTTGTTTGCTCGAGACGAGCAGACGAGCAAAAGATAAGTATGGGGGTGTGATTAGTCTCTAAAGCTGCATATTTTATACCACATCTTCACATTTATTTAATATTAAATTCTGCTAATAACCTCTCTTGCATGTTTCTAGGTCTATGACATGATATGAAGAAGAAGACCCTAAGTCACCATTCAATTAGTGATTAAAAGCCTACATGAATGGCCATTGACTTTGGAGAGCTGATTCGTCAAAATCAGGGCCTAAAACTAGAAACCGGAACTGCATCTGATAGGGGACAGACGGGACAGCGCGCGGCCCTAGTAGGCCGCAGAAACGCGGCCTAGGCCACGTTTCTGCTGCCCAGGCGCGCGTTGTGCCCGTGCTTCGGCCAGCTGTTGCCTGCCTGGCCCCCTTTCCCCGGTTCCTATAAATACCCCTGGGGTTCTCCTTTAGCAAGATATGTAGAGTTTAGTGTAGTTTCTTCCATGTAGTTTAGAGTAGTTTAGTTTAGGTTAGTTCTTCTTCTTCCTTGTATTTTTTCATTTCTTTAGATCTTGTAATAGGAGAGAGAGTGGTACATGGTGAGGAAGCAAGAGTGCTAATAATAGAAGGTGACAATCTATGAAAGGTGCTTTCTTACCCTATTTTTGTTTTCTTCTCTCTAACTCTTTTTACATGTGTAGCTAACTTTCTCTCATGACAACTAATTACTAACCACTAACTAGTCTAACTTCTTATTTGATAATCACATGAATCTAATAGCCTCTACTTGGCCTTGCTCTTGCAAGAGCCATTGATGACTCATGATGATGATCTAACACTTTAACATCTAAATCTCTAACAAGCTAACGTTACTTTATTTCATACTTGCTTATTGAGTTTTGATGATTTAAGTGTAGCTTGCACTTGTTGGTTGAATTTAGATGTGAAAGTTAACATATGAGCCATACTTGTAAAGCTCTTGAACCAAGAACTAGTGATGGCCAATGATACATGTGAGGAAATTATCACTAAGAGGTTAGCATGTTAATGGAGTCATTAGTAGTTAGTAGCCATGAGTTTTCTTTATCTTTTACTTTATTTTAGATATACGAAAAATCACAAATACAATCTTTTCTATGTTTCCCACTTCTTCGTGTTTCACCGTACTCTTCTCTTTCCATTCTTCGTTTTCCTTTCTTTTCATTCATTAAAACATTGAAGAACTTTTAACACACATATGAACAACCGGTAAAGCTTCTATCGCCTCCCGTCCTCGTGGATTCGACTCGTTTTAACCTCTATGCTGTAACAGAAGTATCGAGGAAGCCAAGGCACACACACTTTAAATTTTATTTTCAAAACATACACTTTTTGTGCGCGATTTTTCCCTGATTAGCCATGGACCTTGAGCTTGTTCATGCAGACTCTAAAGGGGGTAAAGGCCCTGAGGTCCCTCTACTTCTGTGAAGTCGTTGAACAAAAGGTCCTGCCGTGGTTATGACTGAAGTATCGTCGGGAGAAGTCACAGAAAGGCGAACTACTGGTGGTGACTCCTTATCAGCCCCAATGCCTATTTAAGATGTTTCTTCGAGCTCCTTTAAGTGTCAAAAATGATCGTTGATCTACCCAACATTCAACCGGGCTCCTCAGTGGAAGTTCCAGAGCAAAGTCCCATTGCTAGGCTTGTTGAGGTTGAAGTCCCCACTACATGAGTTCTACTTACTCTAGTGTCCTCTTCGTCTTCGAATGAGAGACTGGATTACTCGAGAGATGCTGACGTTGACTGGGACAATGTGTACTCTACTCCTGATACCAGCAAATACTCTGATTTAGTTGAAGAGGAGATTAACGTCGAGGAGGCTTGAGCGAGCACATCTGGTGTGGCCAGAAGGTCTTCTCATTTTGATGATTTGCCATCTCCCACCCCTCAAATTGGTAATAACTCAATATCTCTCGATATTCCCATCTTTTTAGTGCCATTATTAATACTGTTCAGTTAAAATGACTACAGGAGACACTGTACCTGTTCAGGCAGAGGAGTCAGCCTAAAGGTTGCTACTCAATAAATCACTACAATTTCAACTTCTGAAACTCTTGTCGTGACTTCAGAAATGATAGAACTGATGGTCCAGCTTGCACCTATACTCCTCGGAGAGACGAATGCACCACCTCCTCCTTATGAGAACACCACTACCACTACTGTGGAGACTGGATCAGGAAGTGCTCTGCAGGTGCCGACACCAGTCAGGGATATTATGGAAGAACTCACCCTCCAAATGTGGGGCAATTCTTTGTGACGATGAAGTATTGCATCGAGCTAGTACTCTCTCGGCGAAGTCCTTTCAAATTTATGTGTTATTCCTTAAGAATCAGATTGAAAATATCAAAGACTGGAGGTTCCGATCGTGCGATCACTTACCAGGCGCTAGTTGAGCAGCTAGGTACATATTCGTAGGATCTTAGGAACCTAGAGAGAGTCAGTCTAGTTTGTTGATGCTCAACGGGTGTCAGAGGACCTCTGCATCAAACAAAAGTGGAAGCAGATCATCTTTTTCTTTTGCAGGGCCGTTGCTTCTCTAGCCTTCCTCTCCATCTTATGAGTCTTAAGTTTTCTGATAAGACCTATGAGCTCCAACTCTTCCTTGTCATTGAGCTCTTTTAGGGTTGTTGCTTTGACTTCCCATGATGGTGGTAGAGTACGAATGACCTTCCTCACCTTTTGGTCATCATCAATAGCATCACCTAAAGAAGTAAGACCATCAGTAATTTTAGTAAATTTTGTAACTATATCATCAATAGAATCATGTTCATGCATAGTGAATGGGAACGCAAGAGATCAATTTTAGCCCTCTTGACTTGTGATATTCCCTCGTGAGTGACCACTAAGTGTGACCAAATCTCATAGGCAAATTTGCAATGAATGACCCTAGTTATGTCGTCATCGTTCAAGGATTGAAGTAATGCATAATGTGCCTTTACATTGACAAATTCCTTGGTGGAAATGTCGGATCAAGTGTCCTCATCAACAGTGGGTACACTAAAGGGTCTAGTTACCACCTTTGCAAACCGACTTCCTGGGGATTGCAAAAATACGGTCATCTTAACCTTCATATGAGAAAGTTAAGGCTACCTTCATCCATTTTTACTATAGTCGATGAGAATAAAGATGTAATGAAGTGATTAGCAAATAGGATCTCTCTAAGGTGGTTAAGCCAAAAACTAGAGACCAAAGCTCTGATCCCATTGAAAATACACCTAGAGGGGGTGAATAGGTGTAAAGCTAATCAAATATAAATTCTAAACAATTTATAATGCATGATGCAAACTGATCATTCAAAACAAGAAATGAAGTTGTATTCCCGTGAAGGGCTCTGAACTTTTCCTCGTGATACCTAGATAAGAGTTGATGTGCTCAATTTCTTTCTTATTGAGATGATAATGATCAACAAAATGAATGAATAAAAAAATAAGGAAAAGAGACAATAAGGCAATCACAAACAAGAAAGATTTGTTTCGAGGTTCGAACCATTATTGTACATCTCTGCTTTCACCACTGTGAAGGATTTCACTATCTACTAATGGATCTCAAAGGGATCTTACAACAAGGAATTGCAACCACTTGGAGTATACACTCTCCACTCAATCCTCTACATCAGAGGTAGCACAAAGCCAATTGAGATTACAAGCTCTTGGTGATCAAGAGATCACAAACACTCTCTTATAACTCTCTTACAAATCCCTATAGAGTAAAAAGTAGATTTGAAGCTCAAAGATGTATGTCAGAGTAGAAATCAGAATAGAGAGAATATAAGAGCAGAAAACTCAATTAAAAACTTTAGAATTTAAAGCACAAAAGAGAACTTTGAAAACTTTTTCACTTTGAAAACAAAACTTGATTTTCAAGAGAATTTGTTGTTATATCAATTTACCCTTTATATAGGCTGTAAAAAACACATTTAAAATAGTTTACCAGATAATAAAGGAAGAATTTGACCCTTAAAATTCAAAAATCAACATTTTAAAACATGTTTAAAGATAGATTTTGAAATCTGGTCGTTACTGCCATTCTGGCAATCTATTGGTTGACCGGCCCTATTTAAAAAAATCTGACCGTTGGCTTTCAGTCGACCGCTCAGTCGACCGGTTTTAACTGAGACAAAAATGATGACGGACGTCAATATATCGGTCGACCGTTGGTTGATCATGAATGTGCACCAACATGCACCCCTCTACTAGAGGTTCGGTCGACCGTCCTAGCCTGAAATTGGCACGGTCGACCGACCTAGGTGACCTAGGTCAAAACCAATACCAAGGTCTGTTATGAAAATAAAGAATTTTGTAAATAATTTTGTATGGGTTTTGAAGGAAAAAACATGTATAGTAAGGAGATATAAGTTCTAAACTTCAATAAAAATATTTAAGAAAATATGGAACATGTATCAAGACTAAACATATCAAAACACCAATACAAATAAACTGTTCTGTTGAAAACGTGCATTTTTGTGTGTGCATATCTTTGAGCATCAAATCTATATTCTACTATTTACAAACTGGGTTCTTACAAGATTCTAAGCGACTACAAGAATCTTCAAGCGGGTTTCTCTGATAGCGACATTGAGTGTTTTGAGCTTCAATCCCGTACTTGAATACCCTTGAGCCATCAATACCTTCCTTTAGAGAAAGAAATCGATTTAATCTTCTTGAAACACACTTGAATTAGTTGAACTTGATTAGTACTAAATAACTACATATATTTTATTATCATCAAAACTCAAAATCGGTGATTGTAACCTTTGAACCAACAATCTCCCCCTTTTGATAATGATAAAACATATGAGCTATTTAAAAGAAATAAAGAAAAGAGCTTTGAAAAAGCTTACCCTCAAGTTATGCTTATCTATCAAGTGCAAGATGTATAAGATATCAACAAGTTATATGATGATTATGACAATGTATAACAAAGGCATTACATATGAGCATGAACAAACTAATAATAGATACTCAATAAATACTTCTCCCCCTTTTTGTCATGCATCAAAAGGGGTAAGCAAAAATCCAAAAAATTTAAAAACAAATATAGATTTTAACATAAGGAAAAACTCATCAATCTATAATACAAACATTTAGTTCACCATAAATGAAAGAAAATCTGTTGAAATTAAGTGGCTTAGTAAAAGTATCTGCTAGTTGAAATCAGTTGAAACATAATCAATTTTTATATCTTTTTTCTCATAGTGATCTCTAGAAAGTGACATCGAATTTCTATGTTCTTTGTCTTACTATGTTGATTTGCATTTTTAGTCATATGAATAGTATTAGTATTATCACAGAATATTTTAATAAGATCATAATGAAAATCATAGTCAAGGAGAGTATATCTTATCCAAGGACCTGTGCACAACAAGTCCCGGTCGTAACATACTCCGCCTCGGCGGTTGAGAGGGCTACAGAATTTTGTTTCTTGAAATACCATGAAATAAGATAATTTTCTAGAAACTGACAAGTTTCACTTGTGCTCTACTTATTCACTCTACAACCGGCATAGTCAGCATCCGAAAATCTCATCACTGAAAATTCCAGTCTCCGGATACCAAAGCCCATTCCAATAGTGCCCTTAAGATATCTAATAATGCGTTTTACCACAATCAAGTGGGACTCTTTAGGATAGATTGGAATCTAAACATACACTAAACATAATTTCTAGCCTACTAGCCGTTAAATAAGTAAACTACCAATCATGCTCCTATAAATTTTTATATCTACATTTATATCTTATTCATCTTTGTCAAGTTTTGTCATGGTAGCCATGGGAGTCTTTCTTAACTTTGCATCTTCAAGCCTAAATTTGGCTTGATTTATAAAATTCATCACTCCTTTGCTTGATTTAGAGTCCAAGGAAGTAGTTTAGCTTGCCCATCATAGATATCTCAAACTCATTCTTCATGCATGATTCAAAATCTTTACAAAGCTTTTTATTAGTAGATCCAAATATAATATCATCAATATAAATTTGAACAATTAGGATATCACTATCTACATGCTTTGTAAACAAAGTGATATCTACTTTACCTTTTACAAAACCATTTGAAACAAAAAAAGTTGAAAGTCTTTCATACCAAGCTCTTGGAGCTTGTTTAAACCATATAAAGCTTTATCTAATTTGAAAACAAAACTCAGATATGTAGGATTAACAAACCCGAGGGGTTGTTCATCATACACTTCCTCTTCAATAAAACCATTTAAAAATGCGCTTTTGATATCCATTTGGAAAAGTTTGAAATCTTTAAAATAGCAAAACAAATTTGTATGGCTTCAAGCCGTGCTACGGGCACAAAGGTTTTCTCAAAATCAATAACTTTGATTTGGGTTACAACCTTGGGCCACTAACCTAGCTTTATTCCTAACAACATTATCCGACTCATCCAACTTGTTCCTAAAAATCCATCTAGTATTAATAGTTGGTTTTATAAACTTGGTTACGCTCAAATTGATTGAGCTCTTCTTGCATAACAAGTAACCAATATGAGTCGCCATCGGCTTCGAGGATGTTCTTTGGTTCTATATGAGAAATAAAAGCAAAATGGCCACAAAAATCATGGAGTTTGAAGTGAGTAGTTAACCTCTTTAATACATCACCTATGATGAGTTTCTTGGGATGACTTGTAGCATATCTCCAATCTTTTGGAAGTGGTTGTGTTGGGGCCACTTCAACCTCTTGAACTTCACCTTGTCGATTAAGCTTTAACTTTTCTTTTTGATAGGTAAGTCCTTCAAGGTTACTTTTTCCATATCTTCACCTAAAGAATCAATCTCTACAACATTTTTAACAAAAGTATTAGATTCTTCAAAACTTAATATGCATAGATTCTTCAATAGTCAAAGTAGATTTATTAAAGATTCTATAAGCTTTGCTACTGTTAGAATAACCAACAAAAATAGCTTCAAAAGCTTTGACATCAAATTTTTCTAAGTTAACTTTGGTGTTTAAAACATAACATTTACATCTAAAAACTTTAAAGTAAGAAACATTAGGCTTTCTCAAATAGTAAATTTCAAAAGAAGTTTTAGAAGTATGTTTACAAAAATAATTCTATTAGATATGTAACATGAAGTGTTTACGACCTCGGTCCATAAATATTGAGGGAGTCCACATTCACTAACCATCGTCCTAACCATTTCTTGAAGAGTACAATTCTTCCTTTCAACGACCCCATTTTGTTATAGAGTTCTAAGACAAAATAGTTCATGTTTGATTCCATTTTCTTCACAATAAGTGATAAAAGAATGGTTAATGAATTCACCACCTCTATTACTCCTTATGCGCAAAATCAAAAACCTTTTTCCTTTTCAACTCTTTTTCTAAAAATACAGAAATACCAAAAGTTTCATCTTTATGTTCCAAAAAGAAAACCCATGTAAAACGAGAAATACCATCAACTAAATAAAAACAAAATGTTTTCATTTAAACTCTTGGTTTTAGTTGGACCAAACAAATTCATGTGGATTAACCCTAATGGCCTAGATGTCATGATATCTTTGATTATTTTGAAAGAGAACTTGGTTGCTTTCCACGTTGACATGCATCACAAATGCAGTCCTTTTTAAATTTCAAGTAAGAAATATCTTTCACCACTTCCTTAGTGTTGATTTTGAATAGATGGTCAAAAGAGATATAGCCTAATCTTCTATGTCATAAGTAAGAATCCTTATTGAAAATATTTAAATAAGTAGCATTGCAATATAAATTGAACATATCAATCATGTATACATTATTTTCATGAAACCCGGAAAGAATGCATGAATTTGTTTTACCATCTAAAACATTGCAAGACAAATCATCAAAAATAACTTTAAAACCTCTATCACAAAGTTGACTAATACTCAAGAGATTATGCTTAAGACCATCAACTAAACAACATTTTCAATTAGTGGAGATGGCCAATTTTAAAGTCACCTATACCGATAGTGTTACCCTTTGATCATCTCTCCGATGATGATAGTGTCATCTTCATGATACCTTGATACGGTTAAAAAATTATTGATATCGCAAGTCATGTGCCTTGAGCAACTACTATAAAGATACCACCACTTCCTATGTCTTGGAGCTTTGGTGTGTACCTACATCAAATAATGAAGTTGTTGATTTTGATACCCATATTTTCTTGGGTCCTATAATGTTAGTACTTCGAACCCAAATTATTGGCCCAAAGGCTCATCGCACTAGTTTTGATGATGGTTAACTCATGTAGTTATAGTACTAATGATCTTATGTTTATTTAGTCTCAGATATTTGATCAAAATCTTAATAGGTGTCTAGATTCAGCAAAGGATTCGAAGTCAAGTTTTGGAGCTAACACGTGTTGATTCAAGAGCTCGCGCATCAAGATTGCATCAAGTACTCAAGAGGAGTCTAGCTCATTGGATCAAGGTTTGGACCAAGTCAAGAAGAAGAAGAAGATTTTCATGAGAAGATTTTCGTGAAGACTTGTGTCATATTTGTAAGTGTTAAAATTTTATTTTTAGATAAAATGTAAAGGATAGATTAGTTGTGGAATGCTCAAGCTTATACACACGCACACACATACAAAAAAGTTTGGCTTTCAAAAAATACAGTTTTTGTTTTAAGCTTTAAATTCTATGCCTCAAAATAGTTCACATGTTTGTAATATGTGTTAATTTTTTATTACACATATTTGTACTTCAAAGTATTCTAATGAACTTATTTTTGTGAATTTTGTGGAGATTTTATGAAATTTAAGATATATTTTAAAGTTATTAAAAATTTTTTGGACTGCTTGCGGTCGACCGACCGGTCGACCGAAGGCTGAGCCGGTCGACCGAGCGATCGACCGACGTACACAAGCCCATGTGATCTGAGCTCGATCGACCAATCGGTCGACCACAGTAGAGATCGACCGACTGACCTGTCGACCGACTGAGTTTACAGAGCTCTCGGGTTTCTCCGGCCGACCGGGCGGCCGACCGTTCTGTTGATCTCCTTGATACCTCTATAGTTTTCTAGCCATAACATTTGATACTTAAATTCAATCAACATGATTTAAATTGCATTGCTTTTAATATAACTTTCAAGGCAACATTTCATATTCAATAATCATTTTCTGATTTAAATGTTAAGAATGTCAAATATTGGGTTGAAGTCTGTTCTTGCTCTAAAATAGTTACAGTTTCTGATTTGACACCTTTCAGTATTTTATTGACACGTCCTATTTTGAAAAGATATTGATTTAATTTGAGTTGCATTAGAAAGAAGAATTCAAGATCTACAACTTCATACTATATACATATTTCCAAATTCGGACGTTTTAGACCTCAAAACTATGCTCTAAGTTGACCTATTGCACAGTGGTCGGTCGACCGCCAGTGTCCAATGGTCAGAAATTTGACTGTTGGTCACTGGACCGCCCGGTCGATCGACAAGCCATTCTAGCCAGTTTTTGAACCATAATGGCTAGTTTTTCTTGGCCTATAAATATAGGGTCTTTGGGTGAGTTTTTTATAAGATTTTGAGAAGAGTTATGGAGCCAGTTTTTCCCATCTTCCACAGAAGTTTTTCAATAAGTTTTTGGGCTAAAATTTCATATCAAAAAAGTGTTTACCAAGAGTGATTCTCTTGAGTTTTTCAAAAGCTTTTCTTTGAGTTTTCCACCTCCAAATCTATCTAAGTTTTTCTCACATTAGCTTGAGCTTTTCATAGTCTTATCTATCTTATAGGAGCTTGATTGTGAGAGTGTTTGTTGGTAATCAAAGAGAAGAGATCATCAAGTGTTCTACCTTATATTGGAGAGTGTTGTAGAGGTGCGGCCTCGGCAAACTTGTGAGTTCGTATTGTGTTGTTCTTGCGGGAACAAGAGAGGGACTTGTGAGTCCAACAGTTCTAGTGTGAACTCGTTGTAAGTGTTGCGGCACCGGGTGATCTTGCGGGATTGAGTCTAGTGGAAATCCTTCATAGTGTTGAGGCGGGCGTAGAGCAAGGATGCTCGAACCTCGAAACAATTCTCCCGTGTTTGCGAATGCTCTCTCTCTCACTTGTATTTATATATCTTACATGCTTATATTGTATATCTCTTTATATGCTTGATATATTTTGTGCTCAATTGATATATTTTGGGATTGTTTGCTCACACTTGTATTCAACCAAGAGAGCCATAGCGGCACATTAACTCTTATCTAGAGGAATCTTGAGGAGATAGTTCAGAGCCCTTCACCGGGAATTCGGCTGCACTCTTGTGTTATACTTTGATGTGTTTTGCATAATAGTTTTAGTTTGCTTAAATAGTTTTTAATTCCTCATTATTCATCATTAATTAGCTAGTAACCTATTCACCCCCCTCTAGGTGACGTACAAGTGGTATCAGAGCTTGGGCTCTGATTTAGGTCTAACAATCTTGAGTTAAAGATCCATTTTAGCTAATCACAATATTTGTTTAAACACATATGGATTTCATGATACCTCCCATGTTTGATAGTCTTAACATCCAAATTTGGAAGGTTAAGATGTCAATGTACCTCAAAACCCTAGGTATTCATATTTATTTGTCACAATTAAAGATTCATATTGTTTAAATGGGAAAAACCTTGAGGCTAATGCAAAAGCCCTTCATCCTTTAAGATCTACCCTAAATGATGATTATTTTTAGGGTTGCTAATTTTAATTCGGCTTTTGTAGTATGGAACACTCTTATCTCTCTTAGTGAACAAAAGCAATACTATGTGGGGAGTGACTCGGATGATGGAAGCGAGGCTTCCAACATATGCTATATGGTCTAAGGGGATAACCTCCTTGAGTTAAATTCCGAATCCGAGCTTAATGAGGATGTTGACATGTCATATGATGAGCTTGCTTTATTTTATCAACAACTTCTTGAAAAATATGATTTGCTCAAAAAAGATAATAAGAAATTGAAAAATAAATATGATTCCATTTTAAAAGAAAAAGATTCTTTTCAAATAAATTTGAATGCATTTCAAAAGAAAATGATTTTTGAAAAAGGAGAAATTTCCTTACCTTCAAAATTAAATGATATTTGTGAAGAAAATAAATCTTTGAAAAATAAAATCATTTTGATGGAAAAGAAAAAGAGATTGCTTTAGATGAAAACAACTCTTTGAAAAGAAAAATTATTTCAAAGAAAAAGAAAACATTTCTAAAAAGAAAAATTTTTGATTCTCATTCTTGCCATGCTCTTCATGCTACATTAATAAAAATGTGGTTCGAGTTTTGAAAAATAGAATAAATTGTTTGAGCTCAACTTTGAGCAATTGTGCATTTAACCATTCTCGATTGGAAACCTTGTTTCAAAAGAAACAAGCTCCACATGTTCATGCATATAACCCACAATATACATATGCACACTTTGCACATCATGATCATACTCATTCTCATATGCATGCTAGAGTGTACAAATGTACACATTGTGGTCGCAAAGGCCATCTTGCAAGATTTTATTTTGATAGATTAAATTATACAAATTTTGCAAATAAAAATGTTTAGGTTCCTTATGATGCTAACCCCCGTGGATCCAAAAGAAAATGGGTACCAAAATCATCACTACTTGAATTTGATGTAGGTGTGGGCTCTCACATGACGTGAGAGATATGATGCCTTGGTGGTGGATGCAAGAGCTAGATGGACATACCCTATTGATGCATCGCTATCAAGGAAGTTTGGTGGGAGGACCATCATGCTTTGGAGACTTAGAGAATAGTGCGTATGGTTTGGTAACTATCTCTAAACTCTCAATTTAGTTTACATGCTTCTATATAAACATTTTTAGCATGTTTTGGTTTTTGTATTTCATGACGAGAATACTTATTTAGATGTAGTTTTCATTAAAACTTGTGTGTATACTTGTACAAGTAGTGAGCTACACTTAATTTTTATATGTTTATGCCTCATTGCTCACTTGTACTCATTACATGTACATGTATAACTTAGTTTTGATGATTCCCCTCATTTATACTTGTTTTTTCCCTATTTCTGTATATGTTTTGCTTCATGTATACGTTGCTTTTATCTAAACTTATAAATATACATGTATACTCTTGAGTCACTTGCCTTCATGTAAATTCTATTATGGACTCATTTGTGTTTGGGATATGTATGTATATTTTTAGTTTTGATAGAATATACATATACCTTGAAGTTTAATTTTAATGAAAAATAAATTTTTATGATTTTCATATGTTTAGATGTTTGAGCTTTATTGATTATTTTTATGAATATGCTACTCACTTGATTATTGTACACTCACATTTCTTTTGTTTTCTCATGACTAGCATTTATGAACCTTATAGATTTCGAATGTCAACTCTTGTGTTTTTTAGCAAATTTCATGGATATATGATTTTTTCATATATGAAAGATCTTTAACTAGTATTTCAAAATTACTTTAAACTAATTATTTATTCTTTATTTGATAGTATTTTTAATTTATAACTATTTTCAAATCATATTTTTGAAAACTTCTACCTTATAAGGGTGGTTGAATGGGCGACATACCTTATAAGCCTCATTGAAAATCTGTTTAACTTGTACATGAATAGGGTGGATAGATATGAGTTATACATATGATTCTTCATGGAATTTTATTTTTGTATACTCATATTTATTTCAATTGGTATTTTTTTTATACATGTGTGTGTGTGTGTGTGTGTTTTGATTGTGCTTGATTTACAATATCCATTACATGTTTAAAGTACAAATTATGTTTATGCTAAGCTTGACTTAAAATTAAAAATAAATTGGTATCTTTATAAGCTTGTGCATTGTTTCCAATTGGTCTTTCAATTGATATTTTATTTGGTATCAAAATTTACAATAGATTTCAATTGGTATTTCAATTGACATTTTATTTGGTATCAAAATTTACTATATATTTCAATTGGTATCCAAATACAAAATGTTTTACTTTCATTGGTATCTTAAAATTTTTGCTTATTTACAAGTGGTATCTCAAAATTATTTTGTTGACTTAAGAGATTTTACAATTTATTTTTAAGATGATTTCAATTTGTTTTAAAGTAATCTCAATTTCAAATTTTTTTGATATGAATTGCCTATATGCAAGGGGAGCTTAACATCTAGTCTATATATAGTTTCATGTTGAGTGTATCTTATATTGAGGAGCATGACATCTCTTCTTTATGTGATACACGTGTGTAGAGAGAGCTTAACATCTCCACTTATGCATTATATATTATACTTTATGTGAGTTATAGTTTTGTCATCCCTTCTTTATGTAATACATGTATGCAAGGGAGCTAACTTACCATCTTCCTCTTCATGAATGTATATAACATATATATTTTTATGTTGATTTGTTTTCATCCCTTTTGTTAATGATTGACAAAAGGGGGAGAATGATTTTGAGTTTATATATGCATATTTAGAAATTGAGTTTATGCATATATTGAGTTTATGCATGTTCTATATTTTATGTTTATACAAAAAGGGAGAAGAATTTGGTGAGTTTATTTCATTGCTTATGGATATATGTTTGTGTTTATGCACTTTATTGAATATCTTTATTTGTTTATTGTTATGCATGAGTTAAGGGGGAGCTTCTTTGAAGCTTAAATTTAATCCATGCATATATAACTTTATGAGTTTTGTCATCATCAAAAAGGGAGAGATGTGTTGGCCTAAAGGCTCATCGCTCTAGTTTTGATGATGATTAACTCATGTAGTTATAGTATTAATGATCTTGTATTTATTTAGCCTCAAATATTTGATCAAGATCTTAGTAGGTGTCTATCTTCAATAAAGGATTCGAAGTCAAGTTTTAGAGCTAGCACGTGTTGATTCAAGAGCTCGCGCATCAAGATTGCATCAAGTACTCAAGAGGAGTCTAGCTCATTGGATTAAGGTTTGGACAAAGTCAAGAAGGAGAAGAAGATTTTCATTAGAAGATTTTCGTGAAGACTTGTGTCATGTTTGTAAGTGTTAAGATTTTATTTTTAGGTAAAATGTAAAGGATAGATTAGTTGTGGAATGTTGAAGCTTATACACACACATACAAAAGTTTGGCTTTCGAAAAAATACGATTTTTGTTTTAAGCTTTAAATTCTATGCCTCAAAATAGTTCACATGTTTGCAATATGTATTGATTTTTTATTACACATATTTGATACTTCAAAGTATTTTAATGAACTTATTTTTGTGGAGTTTATGGAGATTTTATGAAATTTAAGATGTATTTTAAGAAGTTTTAAAAATATTTTTAGGCTGCTTACAGTCGACCGACCGTCGACCGAAGGCTGAGCCGGTCGACCGACGTGCACAAGACGTGCACAAGCCCATGCGATTGAGCTCGGTCGGCTGACCGGTCGACCACAGTAGAGATCGGCCAACCGACCGGTCGACCGACTGAGTTTACAGAGCTCTCGGTTTTTCTCGGTCGACAGGGTGACCGACCGTTCTGTTGATCTACTCGACACCTTTATATTTTTCTAGCCATATCTTTTGATTCTTAAATTCAATCAACATGATTTAAATTGAATTTTAAAGATAACTTTCAGGGATACATTTCATATTCAATAATCATTTTATGATTTAAATGTTAAGAATGTCAAATATTGGGTTGAAGTCTATTCTTGCTCTAAAAACAGTTTACAATTTCTAATTTAACACCTTTCAGTATTTTATTGATAACATTCTATTCTGAAATGATATTAATTTATTTGAGTTGTATTAGAAATAAAACTTCAAGATCTACAACTTCATATTATATACGTATTTCCAAATTCGGACGTTTTAGACCTCAAAACTGTGCTCCAAGTTGACCTATTGTACAGTGGTCGGTCGACCACGCGGTCGACCGCCAGTTTCCAACGGTCAGAATTTGACCGTTGGTCGGTTGGCTGCCCGATCGACCGACAGGCCATTCTGGCCAGTTTTTAAACCATAACGGCTAGTTTTTCTTGGCCTATAAATATGGGTCTTTGGGTGAGTTTTTTACAAGATTTTGAAAAGAGTTTTGGAGCTAGTTTTTTTCATCTTCCACAGATGATTTTTCAACAAGTTTTTGGGATAAACTTCCATATCAAAAGAGTGTTTATCAAGAGTGATTCTCTTGAGTTTTTCAAAAGATTTTCTTTGAGTTTTTCACCTCCAAATCTATCCAAGTTTTTCTCACATTGGCTTGAGCTTTTCATAGTCGTATCTATCTTATAGGAGCTTTGATTGTGAGAGTGTTTGTTGTAATCAAAGAGAAGAGATCATCAAGTGTTCTACCTTATATTGGAGAGTGTTGTAGAGGTGCGGCCTCGGCGAACTTGTGAGTTCGTATTGTGTTGTTCTTGCAGGAACAAGAGAGGGACTTGTGAGTCCAACAGTTCTAGTGTGAACTCGTTGTAGGTGTTGCGGCACCGGGTGATCTTGCGGGATTGAGTCTAGTGGAAATCCTTCATAGTATTGAAGGCGGGGACGTAAGAGCGAGGGTGCTCGAACCTCGAAACAATTCTCCCGTGTTTGCGAATGCTCTCTCTCTCACTTGTGTTTATATATCTTACATGCTTATATTGTATATCTCTTTATATGCTTGATATATTTTGTACTCAATTGATATATGCTTGGGATTGTTTGCTAACACTTGTATTCCATCAAGAGAGTCATAGCGGCACCTCAACTCTTATCTAGAGAAATCTTGAGGATTTAATCCAGAACCTTTCACCGAGAATTCGGCGATACTATTGTGTTATACTTTGATGTGTTTTGCATAATAGTTTTAGTTTGCTTAAATAGTTTTTAATTCCTCATTATTCATCATTAAATTAGTTAGTCACCTATTTATCCCCCTCTAGGTGACCTACAAGTGGTATCAGAGCTTGGTGCTCTTGATTTGGGTCAAATAACCTTGAGTTAAGATCCTCATTTTAGCAGATCACAAGATTTGTTTACACACACAAGGATTTCATGACACCTCTCATGTTTGATAGTCATAACATCCAAATTTGGAAGGTTAAGATGTCAATGTACCTCAAAGCCCTAGATATTCATATCTAGTTTACCACTATTAAAGATTCATATTGTTTAAATGGCAAAAACCTTGAGGCTAATGCAAAAGCCCTTCATGCTTTAAGATCTACCCTAAATGATGATTATTTATGTAGGGTTGCTAATTTTGATTCGGCTTTTATAGTATGGAACACTCTTATCTCCCTTGGTGAGCAAAAGCAATACTGTGCGGGGAGTGACTCGGATGATGGAAGCGAGGCTTCCAACATATGCTACATGGTCCAAGGGGATAACCCCCATGAGGTAAATTCTGAATCCGAGCTTGATGAGGATGTTGACATGTCATATGATGAGCTTGTTTTTATTTGTCAACAACTTCTTGAAAAATATGATTTGCTCAAAAGGATAATAAGAAATTGAAAAATAATATGATTCCATTTTAAAGAAAAAGATTCTTGTCAAAATAAATTTGAATGCATTTCAAAAGAAAATGATTTTTTGAAAAAGGAGAATATTTCTTTAGCTTCAAAATTAAATGATATTTGTGAAGAAAATAAATCTTTGAAAAAAAATCATTTTGGTGGAAAAAAGAAAAAGAGATTGCTTTGGATGAAAACAACTCTTTGAAAAGAAAAATTATTTCAAAAGAAAAGAAACCGTTCTAAAAAGAAAAAGATTGTTGATTCTCATTCTTACCATGCTCTTCATGCTACTATTAATAAAAATGAGGTTCAAGTTTTGAAAAATAGAATAAATGTTTGATCTCAACTTTGAGCAATTATGCATTTAACCATTCTAGATTGGAAACCTTATTTCAAAAGAAACAAGCTCCACATGTTCATGCATATAACCCACAGCATACATATGCACACTTTGCACATCATGATCACACTCATTCTCATATGCATGATAGAGTGTACAAATGTACACATTTGTGATCGCAAAGGCCATCTTGTAAGATTTTTTTTTGATAGATTAAATTATACAAATTTTGCAATTAAAATATTTGGGTTCCTTATGATGCTAACCCCCGTGGACCCAAAGAAAATGGGTACCAAAATCCCCTCTACTTATATTTGATGTAAGTGTGGGCTCTCACATGACGTGAGAGATATGGTGCCTTGATGGTGATGCAAGAGCTAGATGGACATACCCTATTGATGCATCACTATCAAGAAAGTTTGGTGGGAGGACCACCATGCTTTGGAGACTTAGAGAATAGTGTGTATGATTTGGTAATTATCTCTAAACTCTCAATTTAGTTTACATGCTTCTATATAAACATTTTTATCATGTTTTGGTTTTTTTATTTCGTGAGGAGAATACTTGTTTAGATGTAGTTTTCATTTAAACTTGTGTCTGTGCTTGTACAAGTAATGATCTACACTTGATTTTTATATGTTTGTGCCTCATTGCTCACTTGTACTCATTACATGTACATGTATAACTTAGTTTTGATAATTCCCTCATTTACACTTGTTTTTCCCTATTTTTGTATATGTTTTGCTTTTATCTAAACTTATAAATATACATGTATACCCTTGAGTCACTTGCCTTCATGCAAATTCTATTATGGACTCGTTTGTGTTTTAGATATGTATGTATATTTTTAGTTTTGATAGAACATACATATACCTTGAAGTTTTATTTTAATAAAAAATAAATTTTTATGATTTTCATATGTTTAGATGTTTTGAGCTTTATTGATTATTTACATGAATATGCTACTCACTTGATTATTGTACACTCACATTTCTTTTGTTTTCTCATGACCTTGTTTTCATGCGCATTTATGAACCTTATAGATTTCAAGTGACAACTCTTGTGTTTTTAGCATATTTCATGGTATATGATTTGTTTTCATATACAAAGGATCTTTAACTAGTTTTTCAAAATTACTTTAAACTAGTTATTTATTCTTCATTTAGTAATATTTTCAATTTATAACTATTTTCAAATCATATTTTTGAAAACTTCTACCCTATAAGGGCGGTTGAATGGGCGACCATGCCTTGTGAGCCTTATTGAAAATCTTTTTAGCTTGTGCATGAATAGGGTGGATAGATATGAGTTACACACATGATTCTTCATGGAATTCTATTTTTGTATACTCATATTTGTTTTCTATATATGTATGTTTCAAAATCCAAATATATCAATTTCAATTGGTATTTTCTTTTTCACACACACACACACACACACACACACACACACACACACACCATATATATATTTGTGTGTGTGTGTGTGTGTATATATATATATATACAACACATATATAATATCTGTATATATATATATGTGTGTGTGTGTGTGTGTATATATATATATATATATATATATATATATATAATATATATATATATATATATATCTGTATATATATATATATATATATGTACATATACATGCATATGTGTGTGTGTGTATATGTTTTGATTGTGCTTGATTTACAATATCCATTCATGTTGTAGTTAACAAATTATGTTATGCTAAGATTGACTTAAAATTAAAAATAAATTGGTACCTTTTATAAGCTTATGCATTATTTCCAATTGGTGTTTCAATTGACATTTTATTTGGTATCAAAATTTATAATAGATTCAATTGGTATTTCAATTGACATTTTATTTAGTATCAAAATTTACTATATATTTCAATTGGTATCAAAAATACAAAATGTTTTACTTTCATTAGTATCTTAAAATTTTTGCTTGTTTACAAGTGCTATCTTAAAATTTATTTTGTTGACTTAAGAGATTTTAAAATTTGTTTTTAAGATGATTTCAATTTGTTTTAAAGTGATTTCAATTTCAAATATTTTTTTGATATGAATTGCCTATTGCAAGGAGAGCTTAACGTCTCTTCTATATATAGATTCATGTTGAGTGTATCTTATATTGAGGAGCGTGACATCTCTTCATTATGTGGTACACGTGTGTAGAGGGAGCTTAACATCTTCACTTATGCATTGTATATTATACTTTATGTAAGTTAGGTTTTTGTCATCCCTTCTTCATGTAATGCATGTATGCAGGGGAGCTAACTTACCGTCTTCCTCTTCATGAATGTATATCACATATATATCTTTATTGTTGATTTATTTTCACCCCTTTTGTTAATGATTGACAAAAAGGGAGAGAATGATTTTGAGTTTATATATGCATATTTAGAATTAAGTTTATGCATATATTGAGTTTATGCATGTTCTATATTTTATGTTTATACAAAAAAGGAGAAGAATTTGGTGAGTTTATTTCATTACTTATGCATATATGTTTGTGTTTATGCACTTTATTGAATATCTTTATTTGTTTATTGTTATGCATGAATTAAGGGGGAGCTTCTATGAAGTTTAACTTTAATCCATGCATATATAACTCCATGAGTTTTGTCATCATCAAAAAGGGGGAGATTGTTGGCCCAAAGGCTCATCACTCTAGTTTTGATGATGATTAACTTCTGTAGTTATAATACTAATAATCTTGTGTTTATTTAGTCTCAGAAATTTTATCAAGATCTTAGTAGGTGTCTAACTTTAATAAAGGATTCAAAGTCAAGTTTTGGAGCTAGCACATGTTGATTCAAGCTCGCTCGCGCATCAATAATGCATCAAGTACTCAAGAGGAGTATAGCTCATTGAAACAAGTTTGGACCAAGTCAAGAAGGTGAAGAAGATTTTCATGAGAAGATTTTCGTGAAGACTTGTGTCATGTTTGTAAGTGTTAAGATTTTATGTTTAGATAAAATGTAAAGATAGATTAGTTGTGGAATGCTCAAGCTTCTACACACACAAAAAAAAGTTTGGCTTTAAAAAAATACGGTTTCTGTTGTAAGCTTTAAATTTTATGCCTCAAAATAGTTCACATGTTTGTAATATGTGTTGATTTTTTATTACACATATTTGTACTTCAAAGTATTTTAATAAACTTATTTTTGCAGATTTTTTGAAGATTTTTATGAAATTTAAGATATATTTTAAAAAGTTGTTAAAAATATTTTTGGGCTGCTTGCGGTCGACCGATCGGTCAACCGAAGGCTGAGCCGGTCGACCGACGTGCACAAGACGTGCACAAGCCCATGTGATTTGAGCTCGGTCGACCGACCACAGTAGAGATCGGCCGATCGGCCCGGTCGACCGACTGAGTTTACAGAGCTCTCGGGTTTTTCTCGGTCGACCGGGGGGCCGACCGTTCTGTTGATCTGCTCGACACCTTTATAGTTTTCTAGCCATATATTTTGATTCTTTTATTCAATCAATATGATTTAAATTGAATTTTAAAGATAACTTTCAGGGTTACATTTCATATTCAATAATCATTTTCTGATTTAAATTTTAAGAATGTCAAATATTGGGTTGAAGTCTATTCTTGCTCTAAAAATAGTTTATAGTTTCTGATTTGACACCTTTTAGTATTTTTATTAATAACATTCTATTCTGAAATGATATTGATTTTATTTGATTTGAATTAGAAATAAAACTTCAAGATCTACAACTTCATGCTATATACGTATTTCCAAATTCAGATGTTTTAGACCTCAAAACTGTGCTCAAAGTTGACCTATTGCACAGTGGTCTGTCGACCGCCCGGTCGACCGCCTGTGTCCAACGGTCAGAAATTTGACGTTGGTTGGTCAGTCACCCGATCGACCGACAGCCATTCTGGCCAGTTTTTGAACCATAATGGCTAGTTTTTCTTGGCCTATAAATATAGGATCTTTGGGTGAGCTTTTTACAAGATTTTGAGAAGAGTTTTGGAGCTAGTTTTTTTCATCTTCCACAGAAGTTTTTCAACAAGTTTTTGGGCTAAACTTCCATATCAAAAGAGTATTTATTAAGAGTGATTATCGTGAGTTTTTTAAAAGCTTTTCTTTGAGTTTTCCACCTCCAAATCTATCCAAAATTTTCTCACATTAGCTTGAGCTTTTCATAGTCTTATCTATCTTATTGGAGCTTTGATTGTGAGAGTGTTTGTTGGTGATCAAAGAGAAGAGATCATCAAGTGTTCTACCTTATATTGGAGAGTGTTGTAGAGGTGCAGCCTCAGCGAACTTATGAGTTCGTATTGTGTTGTTCTTGCGGGAACAAGAGAGAGACTTGTGAGTCCAAGAGTTCTAGTGTGAACTCGTTGTAGGTGTTGCGGTACCGGTGATCTTACGGGATTGATTTTAGTGAAAATCTTTCATAGTGTTGAAAGCGGGGACGTAGAGTAAGGTGCTCGAACCTCGAAATAATTCTCTCGTGTTTGCGAATGCTCTCTTTCTCTCACTTGTGTTTATATATCTTGCATGCTTATATTGTTTCTCTTATATGCTTGATATATTTTGTGCTCAATTGATATATGCTTGGGATTGTTTGCTCACACTTGTATTCAACCAAGAGAATCATAACGGCACCTCAACTCTTATCTAGAGGAATCTTGAGTAGATAGTCCAGAACCCTTCACCGAGAATTCGGCTATACTATTATGTTATACTTTGATGTGTTTTGCATAATAGTTTTAGTTTGCTTAAATAGTTTTAATTCCTTATTATTCATCATTAAATTAGCTAGTCACTTATTTATCCCCCCTCTAGGTGACCTACAAGTGGTATCAGAACTTAGTGCCCTTGATTTGGTCTAACAACCTAAATTAAAGATCCTCATTTTAGCTAATCACAATATTTGTTTACACACACATGGATTTCATGACACCTCTCATGTTTGATAGTCTTAACATTCAAATTTGGAAGGTAAGATGTCAATATACCTCAAAGCCTTAGGTATTCATGTTTATTTTGCCACTATTAAAGATTCATATTGTTTAAATGGCAAAAATCTTGAGGCTAATGTAAAAGCCCTTCATGCTTTAAGATCTACCCTAAATGATGATTATTTATGTAGGGTTGCTAATTTTGATTCGGCTTTTGTAGTATGAAACACTCTTTCTCCCTTGGTGAACAAAAGCAATATTATAGGGTAAGTGACTCGGATGATGGAAGCGAGGCTTCCAACATATGCTACATGGTCCAAGGGGATAACCCCCATGAGGTAAATTCTGAATCCGAACTTGATGAGGATATTGACATGTTATATGATGAGCTTGCTTTATTTTGTCAACAACTTCTTGAAAAATATGATTTGCTCAAAAGGATAATAAGAAATTGAAAAAAAATATGATTCCATTTTAAAAGAAAAGATTCTTTTCAAAATAATTTGAATGCATTTCAAAAGAAAATGATTTTTTGAAAAAGGAGAATATTTCCTTAGCTTCAAAATTAAATGATATTTGTGAAGAAAATAAATCTTTGAAAAATAAAATCATTTTGGTGGAAAAAGAAAAAGAGGTTGCTTTGGATGAAAACAACTCTTTGAAAAGAAAAATTATTTCAAAAGAAAAAGAAAATATTGCTAAAAGAAAAAGATTGTTGATCTCATTCTTGCCATGCTCTTCATGCTACTATAATAAAAATGAGGTTCAAGTTTTGAAAAATAGAATAAATTGTTTGAGCTCAACTTGAGAAATTGTGCATTTAACCATTTGAAAACCTTATTTCAAAAGAAACAAGCTCCACATGTTAATGCACATACCCACAGCATACATATGCACACTTTGCACATCATGATCACACTCATTCTCATATACATGCTAGAGTGTACAAATGTACACATTGTGGTCGCAAAGGCCATCTTGCAAGATTTTGTTTTGCAAGATTAAATTATACAAATTTTGCAAATAAAAATGTTTGGTTTCTTATGATGCTAACCCCCGTGGACTCAAAAGAAAATGGGTACCAATATCCCCACTACTTGTGCCTTTACATTGGCATCAAATTCCCTAGTGGAAATGTCAGACCAAGTGTCCTCAACACCAGCGGGTACACTAAAGGGTTTAGTCACCGCCTTTGCAACCCGGCTCCTAGAGATTGCAAAAACACGGTCATCTTAACTTTCCATATGGAAAACTAAGGTCATCAAACTTGGGAGGGGTCTTAATACCTTCAGTCATTTTTACTATAGTGGATGAGAATGAAGATGTTAATGAAGTGATTGTCAAATAAGTGTAAATCACCTAGAGGGGGGTGAATAAGTGATGGCAATACCAAATGGCAAATAGTGTGGAATAAAAATTTACTTGCTTGCAACCTAGCAAATACCAATCACAACTCAAGAAATACTTGCAAATAAGTAAATAATATAAATGTATAAGTAAGTAAAGAGAGAGAGGAGCGAAAAAAGAAAGAGTAAGCAATCGCAAACACGATGATATGTTCCAAGGTTCGAGCCACTACTCTACGTCTCTGCCTTCAACACTATGAAGAATTTTCACTATGACCGATCTCACTAGATCGTCAACCGTTACAAGTTCTCTCTAGAAGGCAATGGACTCACAAGTCCTCCCTCGCGATGTCACAATACCAACATGGAGCTCACTAGCTCACTTGAGGCCGCAATCTCTACAACTTTACAATAGAAGGAAATCAGTGATCTTCCTTGATCACAAATGGCTCACAAGTACAATCCTATAACCAAGATAAGGAGGTGAAACTCTTTGAGATTGTTTAGAGGAAATAGCTTGGAAAGATGTAAAGGGAAGGCTCAAGCTAAGAAATCAAGAAAGTGGAGTTTTGGCTCAAAAGAAAAACTTTCAAGAAAAGGCTATAACTTGACTAAATCTTCTTCTAAACTTGTAAAAAAAAATTCTAACTTCTTAAATCTTGTTATTGGGTTTTCTACAGTCCCACTATTTATAAGGGAATAAAACATGAAGAGAAAACTCAAAAGAGTCATTGGGAAAAGACCCAGAAAAAGACAAAACAGAATATAGTCGTTGGAAAAAAAATCAGAAGGAACTCCTTCTGTCGGTCAGCCGGCTGGTCGACCACCAATGGTCAAATTTTCGACCATTAGGGATAGCGGTCGACTGGTTAGTCAACCATTTTTCCCAACCAAAGAGCAAAGCTCTCTGTCGGTCGACCGGGGTGGTCGACCGGACCAAACCGAGAGCAAATCTCTCGAGTCTGTCGACCGCCGGTTGACCGAAGTGCACAAAATGCACTTTGGTGCATGTCGGTCGACTGCTCGGTTGACTGAGCTGCTCTGCCTATGATTGACTGGCCAGTCGACCGACTTAGGGCCAAAGGCTTGTTATGAAAATCTTTTTGAAATCAATATTTTTTCGACAAAATAAACTTTGATCTTTAAACACAAAATAGAGTTCTAGGGTCTTGATAGAATTAGTGTGTGATCATGGATCAACACAAAATAAAGTTTGAACTATATTTTGTAAAAACACTTTTCTAAATCGAAAATCGATTTTTCTGAAACTCGTTCTTCCAAAACTTGATCTTGAAAGCAGAAAAGAGAAATGTTTTAAACTCCTTTTAAAAACACTTTCAGAATATGAAAGATGTGTGTGTGTGTGTGTGTGTGTGTGTGTCAATCCCAAAAGAGCTATCAACCTATATCATCTTGGTTTTAACAAACGACAATAAATCCTATCAAAAATGAAAAAAAGCAAAAAAATACAAATCTTGATATAGTCTTCTTTTGTAGACTTGATCCTTGAGCTCTTTTATGTGCTTAGGCTCTGAGATCTACATCTCGTGGCTTCCAAACGTGTGAGTCTTGTGATGGAGCTAAAATACAATAAAGAGTTATCCTGAAACTTTGTTAAATAAAATTATTAATAACTACATATATTTTGTTATCATCAAAACTAGGGCTAATGGCCTTTGGGCCAACAATCTCCCCCTTTTTGATGATGATAAAACACTTGAAATACTTGAACTTGATTAGTACAAAATAACTACATATATTTTGCTATCATCAAAGCACAAAACCGGTGATTGTAACCTTTGGGCCAACATTATCCACCAGAGATATTGAGAGAATCACTGTTAGAGGTATAATGTAAACTTAACAGCGATTTTGATTGTGATATAAGTAATTTTGGTTAGAGGTGTAGTAGTATTTAACTTGACCGAGAAATTTTACGATTTTAACAATTTTAATAAACTCGTCGTTCTATTGAAGAGAATTGATAAGTTGAAAGTTTATCCGCAGGGAAAATTGAAGGAAAGCAATGTTAGAGGTATAATATTAACTTAACAGTGGGGTATGTCAGAGGTATAATATTAACATGACAGATTTGCTCTGTGATTATTTCGTTAGGAAAACAATTACTGAAATCACACCTAGAGGGTGGTGAATAGGTGTAATGCTAATCAATGTACAAATTAAAAAAGAGATGATGCAATGATCACTCAAAGCAAGATTAGAAGCCGTAGACCTCGTGAAGGGCTCTGAACTTCTCCCTCGTGATTCCTCTTAATAAGAGTTTGAGGTGCGCAATGCAATCTTGTTGTAAGAGTACAGATTGACAATATAAGAATGAATGAATAGAAAGTAAACGTCACAAGTAAACCAATCGCAAACACAGAGATTTGTTTCGAGATTCGAGCACCCAGCTCTACGTCCCCGCCTTCACCCAGAAGGATTTCTGATCCACTATAATTTTCACAAAGGTTTACAATCACTAGGGAGTACCCAACTCCTCAATCACACTCCTATAGTTCAGAGATAGTGTCGCCACGAGTACAATAATCACTTGGTGATCAAAAGACCACAAACTACTCTTTCTCACCAACAAAAGGATCCTAATGATAGGATAGATGTAATAGCTCAAGTTGTGAGAAAAACCAAGGAGTTTGGAAGATGAAATTCAAAGAAAACTCTTGGGAAAATACTAGATATATATTAAGAATATAAACCAAAAACCCAATTCCTAAAAGACTCTTTTCTTTGAATTTTCAACCCTTGAAAACACAAATCAAAACTTTTAGCCCAAAAACTTCTTTTGAATTTGTTGCAAAAACACTTAGAAAGATTGGAAGAGAAGCTCTCAAAATTGTTGTAGACAACTGTCCAAAGAAACCTCTTTTTATTGGCTTTTAAAAATAAAGCCGTTGGCAGCCAAATATGGTCAATTCTGACCATCCGGTTGACTGGCCGGTCAACCGGCCAACGGTCGAAATTTGACTGTTGCTACCTCCGGTCGACCGCCCGGTCGACTGGTTTAAGCCTTTGGTCGACCGCCCTTACCTGAGAGTAAGGGAAGAGAACTTCAGTCGGTCGACCGTGTGGTCGACCGACCTAAGAGGCTGGCTACGTGCACGCTCTTGTGCACATCGGTCGACCGGCCTGGTCGACCGTCCACTAGTACGGTCGACCGCCCGGTCGACCGCCAGCACAAAACAGGCAGGGATAAAGAACATGAAAACTGGTCTTTTTGATTCAATTAAAATCCCATAAATTCATATTAATTCCACAAAGATAAGTTCTTTAAAATACTCTGAAGTGCAAATATGTGTGGTCAAAATTCAACACATATTACAGACATTTTGAACCATTTTTGTGATTTAGAAGTTAAGCTTAAACCCGAAAACTGTATTATCCAAAACTTGTATTTTGAAATGAAAAATCGTTTTCGCCAAAACATGTATAGATACAAAAATAGATATTGAAACTCTTTTTGAAGTATAGAGTGTATGGATAAAATCCAATACACATGAAATATATTATATCTATGTTTTTGATATGAAATCCAAAACCGGTTAAATGAAAATCAAACATATAGAAACTAGTGTGTGTGTGTGTGTGTGTGTGTGTGTGTGAACTTGAGCATATTATCACTATCTATCTTACACAAGATCTAAACAACACAAACCGAAGCCTTCTTGTAGAACTCTATCTCCAAGTCGACTCGATCCAAACACGATCCAACGAATTAGACTCAACCGAGTGCTAGATGTGATCTTGATGCGCAAGCTCTTGAATCAACACGTGTAAGCTCTAAAATACCTTTGTTGAAGCTACACACCTACTAAGATCTTGATCAAATATCTGAAACTAAATATCACAATATTATTAGTAAACTATAACTACATCAGTTAATCATCATCAAAACTAGAGTGAGGGGCCTCTGGGCCAACAATCTCCCCCTTTTTGATGATGACAAAACTCATGGAGTTATATATGCATGGATTAAAATTCATAGAAGCTCCCCCTTAACTCATGCATAGCAATAAACATAAAAATATGCAGTGAATGCTCAACATAAATATGCATAAATAAGCATATAACAAGAAAATGAAATAAACATGATCTTTGATACTAAAGAATAAACATGCTCTTAATACCAATATTAAAAAAATGCTCTTGATAACAATATTAAAAGATGCTCTTGATATCAATTGTAAAAGATAACAAAAAGTAAACATACATATTAAACATGCATATAAAACTCTAAAATATCTCTCCCTTTTTTGTCAATTCATCAACAAAGGGGTACAAACAATAAAGGGCATAAATAATATTTTTCTCCCTTGTTGCATAAATCAAACAATAAAGGTATATATGCTATATACATTCATGAAGAGGAGAGACATAAAGTTAACTCCCCCTTGCATACATGCATTTATATGAAAAGAGATGACTAAACCCTAACAACATAAAGTATAATATACAATGTATAAAAGAAGATGTGAAGCTCTCTCTACACACGTGTACTAGATACCAAAGAAAGGTCAATCACTTCACTATGAAATCACTCAACATGAATCTATAAAAGAGAAGATGTTAAACTTCCCTTGCATAAAAGAAACACAAATCAAAACAATATGATACCAATTGAAATATATATATTGTAAGTATTGATACCAAATAGAAAGTAAAAAACCAAATTCTTTTGGTAAACACAACTCATTTTAATATAGATACCAAACTAAAATGAAGCATGATACTAATTGAAAATAATTTTTCATTAGGAGCGTAGGAAACCAATGGAAAAGTAAGATATTAATTGAATAATATCAATTTTTCATCATAAAGAATGGTAGTAAGATACCAATTGAGAACAAAACCGATTGAAAGGTAAAAATGAATTTTTCTCCCTCTTTATGAAATACTAATGAAAACGATGCATAAGCTTGTATAAGATACCAATTAGAAAATAATTTTCATTAAGGACTAAATCAAGCTTAGCATAACAAAATTTGTACTTAAAGATATAGAGATATAGTAAGCACAATCAAAACACATATATATGTATGGAAAATTTAAATACCAATCGAAATTGATATTATTTGAAGTTGAAGCATACATAAAAAAATATGAGTATACAAAAAAATATCAATTGAGATACGAGTTGAAAATATGACGAGGATCAAGTGAATAACTCTTAAATACCTCCCCTTCATGCACATGTTAAAAATATTTTCAATTAGGCTCACAAGGCATGGTCGCCCATCCGTCCACCCTTTGATGGAAGGGGTTTTAAAAAAATAGGATTTGAAAATAATTTAACATGTTTGAAAACTCTTCCAAAATGAAGAAATACGCAACTAGTTTTATGATAATCTTGAAAACTAGTATGAAATCCTTCAAGTAAGGAATAAAACATGAATATATTTCATGAAAAACATGTAAGTCACACGATCATCAACACTCAGAGTCTATAAAGCATATATAAAGCTTATGAAAATAAAAACCATGAGTAAACAATAATAGTGTGAGTGTAAGAATCATGTAATATCAAAATCATGGGAATAGGCAATAAAGCTCAATATGACATTCTTTAATAAATATGAAAATCATGAAGATCTAATTTTCACAAAATAATACTAACTCCAAGGCATATGTATGTTTTGTCTAAATCTAAAGGTATACATACACATCCCTAAATACAAATGAGTCCATAATAAAAATTTGCATTAAAAGCAAATGACTCAAGGGTATACATGTATATCTAAAGTTTTAAACAAAATTAACATATACATGAAACTAAATACATTCACATGAAAAACATGTACAAAATGGGGAATACAAGTTGAAATACACTAATCATCAAAACTAGGCTATACTAGTACATCTAATGGGTACAAATGAGCATTTAAGCACAAACATATAAGAATCAATTGTGGCTCATTAATTGTACAAGTATATACACAAGTTTTAATGAAGGTTACATTTAAATATGTAATCAAAACATGAATTATAAAACAAAATATAAATCAATATGATCATTAGGCTAAATGTACATGTCTTAGAGTAAGGATATACACAATAGTTAAACTAAAGTGAGAACATAAAAGTAATATTCCATATAAATATGAGTGTATCTCAAATACTATATATGTGTATCACAAGTCTAATTAACATGGCACTTAACATAATAATCATTAAAACATGTATGCTAAAAAATCAATAATATAAAATCATGTAAACATAAATGGAAGTAAGAGATAGTTACCAAAACCAAAAAGGGCACATCTCTATATCTCCAAACCATGGTGGTCCTCCCACCAAACTCCCCTTGAAAGTGATGCATCCAAAATTTTTACCGTTTAGCTTGGAACGCATTCACCTCAAGGCACCAATGTTCTCACGTCAAGCGAGAGCCCACACCTACATCAAATAGAATAGGAGTGGCTTTTGGTACCCATATTTTCTTGGGTCCTAATACATTAGTGTTTTGAACCCAAACATGATTATTCATACTATTTATATGATCATAACAAAATTTAACTAAATGACCATTCCGACCACAATAAGTACATTTATAAATTCTTTCATATTTAAAAGCATAATGAGCATGTGGTTTATGAACATGTGATTTGTGAACATGTGGTGTTTTAGCATGATTAACATGTGATGTGTTGGCAAGATGAACATGTGGAGTTTTAGCATGTGATGGTTTATCATGTTTAACATGTGAAGTGTGCATGTGTTTCTTTAAAAGCATTTCTTCTAGTTTAGTATTGTTAAATGCACATTCTTTTAAAACATTTTTCAAATCAATTATTTTAGTTTTTAACATAGAAATCTCATTTTCATCAATTTTAGGATATTTAGTTTTGCATGCAACTCTATAGGCATCAAAATCTCTTTGTGTTGAAATGATAGTGGAAGATAAATCATCTTTTTCTTTTGTAAAAATATCAATTTAGTTGTTAAGCATTTCATTTTCCTTTTTCAACTTTAAACAATCTTCCTTTTTAGAATCAAAACTTTCTGAAAGTTCAATGAAAGCTTGTAATAACACTTCTTTGCTTACTTCAATATCATCATAAGATGGTTTGGAAGTTACCTTAGGTGTGTTTGCTATGAAACACATGTTAGCCGTGTCAACTTCATCTTCGGATTCACATTCTGAATCCTAAGTGGCTTTGAACGCCTTCTTTACAAACGGCTTCTTTTGCTTCATGGAGGAAGATATCTTGTTCTTGAAATCTGGACATTCGGCCATGATGTATCCAGGTTTCCGACAGTTGTAGCATGTGATCTTCTTCTTCTCCTTCCTTCCCATCGCCTCCTATGGTTGAGATTTTTCTTGTGGTACATTATTTTTACATTTCTCACAAGAAGAGATAGCTCTTCATCTTCTTCATCATTGAAGATGGGGGAGGTAGACTTGAAAGCAATAGACTTTTTCTTTTGAGGCGCCGTTTCTTCTCTAGCCTTTTTCTCCATCTCATGAGTCTTAAGGTTACCAATAAGACTAATGAGCTCCATCTCGTCTTTGTCGTTCAATTCCTTCAAGATGGCAGCTTTGATTTCCCATGATGAAGGGAGTGCACGAATCACCTTACGCACCTTTTGGTCGTTATTGATTTGATCACCTAGAGAAGCAAGAGCATTTGTGATTTTAGTAAACTTAGTAATCATATCATCAATAGATTCATTTTCTTGCATTTTAAAATTTTCATATTGGGAACGCAAGAGATCAATTTTAGCTCTCTTGACTTGTGATGTTCCCACATGAGTGACCAATAAGTGTTGCCAAATCTCATAGATGGATTTGCAATGGATAACCCGTGTTAAGTCATCCTCATTTAATGCTAAAAGAAAGGCATTTTGAGCTTTTGAATTTGCATCAACTTCCTTGGAGGTAAGATCAGACCAAGTGTCCTCCTCACCTTCGGGTGCACTATAGGTCTTGGTCAAAGACTTAGCAACTCGGCTACCTAGAGATTGTAAAAATATGTTCATCCTAACTTTTCATATGGGAAAGTTGATTCCATCAAATTTGGGAGGGGTCTTAATGTTATCAGCCATCTTTACTAGTGGATGAATGAAGATATGAAAATAGTGATTAGCAACTTATAGGATCTCTCTAAGGATGTAAAGCCAAAAAGTAGAGTCCTAACTCTGATACCAATTGAAATCACACCTAGAGGGGGGGTGAATAGGTGTAATACTAATCAATGCACAAATTAAAAATGAGACGATGCAACGATCACTCAAAGCAAGATTAGAAGCCGTATACCTCGTGAAGGGCTCTGAACTTCTTCCTCGTGATTCCTCTAAATAAGAGTTTGAGGTGCGCAATGCTGTCTTGTTATAAGAGTACAGATCGACAATATAAGAATGAATGAATAGAAAGTAAAAGACACAAGTAAACTAATCGCAAACACATAGATTTATTTCGTGGTTCGAGCACCCAGCTCTACGTCCCCGCCTTCATCCAGAAGGACTTCCGATCCACTAGAATTTCCGCAAAGGATTACAATCATTAGGGAGTACCCAACTCCTCAATCACACTCCTCTAATCCAGAGATAGTGTAGCCACAAGTACAATAATCACTTGGTGATCAAAAGACCACAAACTACTCTTTCTCACTAGCAAAAGGGTCCTAATGAAGGATAGATGTAATAGCTCAAGTTGGGAGAAAAACCAAGGAGTTTGGAAGATGAAATCTCAAAGAAAACTCTTGGGAAATACTAGATATATATCAAGAACATAAACCAAAAACCCAATTCCCAAAAGACTCTTTTCTTTGAATTTCCAACCCTTGAAAACACAAATCAAAGCTTTTAGCCAAACTTCTTTTTAATTTGCTGCAAAAATACTTAGAAAGATTGGAAGAGAAGCTCTCAAATTGTTGTTGAAAACTATCCAAAGAAACCTCTTTTTATTGGCGTTTAAAAATAAAGCCGTTGGCAGCCAAATATGGTCAATTCTGACCATCCGGTCAACCGGCCGGTCAACCGACCAACGGTCGAAATTTGACCGTTGCTACCTCTGGTCGACCGCTCGATCGACCGGTCTAAGCCTTCGGTCGACCGCCCAGTCGACCGCCCTTACCCGAGAGTAAGGGAACTTCAGCCGGTCGACCGTACGGTCGACCGGCCTAAGAGGCTGGCTACGTGCATGCTCTTATGCACATCGGTCGATCGGCCCGGTCAATCGTCCACTGGTACGATCGACCGCCCGGTCAACCGCAAGCACAAAATAGGCAGGGATAAAGAACATGAAAACTGATCTTTTAGATTCAATTAAAATCCCATAAATTCATATTAATTCCATAAAAATAAGTTTTTAAAATACTCTGAAGTGCAAATATGTGTGATCAAAATTCAACACATATTACAAACATTTTGAACCATTTTTTGTGATTTAGAAGTTAAGCTTAAAACCGAAAACCGTATTTTCCAAAACTTGTATTTTGAAATGAAAAATCGTTTTCTCGAAAACATGTATAGATACAAAAATAGGATATTGAAACTCTTTTTGAAGCATAGAGTGTATGGATAAAATCTAATACACATGAAAGATATTATGTCTATGTTTTTTATATGAAATCCAAAACCGGTTAAATGAAAATCAAACATATAGAAACTAGTGTGTGTGTGTGTGTGTGTGTGTGTGTGTGTGTGTGTGTGTGTGTGTGTGAACTTGAGCATATCATCACTATCTATCTTACATAAGATCTAAACAACACAAACCGGAGCCTTCTTATAGAACTCTATCTCCAAGTCGACTCGATCCAAACACGATCTAACGAGTTAGACTCCAACCGAGTGCTAGATATGATCTTGATACGCAAGCTCTTGAATCAATACGTGTAAGCTCCAAAACACCTTTGTTGAAGCTACACACCTACTAAGATCTTGATCAAATATCTGAAACTAAATATCACAAGATTATTAGTAAACTATAACCACATGAGTTAATCATCACCAAACTAGAGTGAGGGGCCTCTGGGCCAACAATTACATCCTTTTCTGTGGTCTTACCATTCCATGGACGGGAATTAGTAAGGAATTTTAGAGGGAAAGATGGGATCAGGTCTCTTAGGATTTTTAGCAAATACTCAGCTATTAATGGATTTGGTATGTCTTTACCAACCATCGTTCAAGTTGGGCTAGTCACGCTATTTTCCTCAGCATGATAAGTTGTCGAGGATTTTTTGTTGGGCTTAAATGCCAACTATTTTCTCTATCCTTTAGCCGTCAGAGACGTTGAATATAGTGTAGTGTACCTCCTACAAATAAGCTGGGGACCAGAAAGGTAGACATGAATTCTGCGAGGGTTTTGTCTGGAGATTAGCTTCCTTATGGAGTCCTCTTTGATCCTCATTTGGTTGCCACATTTTTGATATGAATGTAAAAACAATGGAAAGGTTCTGCAAAGACACGTCACGAACCTTCTTCAATGAGTTTGGTTTGATAAGCCATCAGATAAACTCATTTGATCCTCCATTCGATTGGTTTCCACCTCTTAATATGAATGTTGGAAGCAGTGGAACAGTTCTGCAAAGATGCATCACGAACTTCTTCAATGAGTTTGACTTGATAAGCCATCAGATAAACTCATTTGATCTTCCATTCGATTGCTTGGACCTTTTGTCGTCGAGCTTCGACTGATCGAACAGTAGCAGAGAGGCATGCCACCATTACAGATGAAAAAGTCAACCTAGATAAGCCATCTTTCTAGATGCTTAGGCATGCTCGACTTCAAAATTTGACCTATTCTTCTAAGTGAAGATACGTGCATGTCTAGAGAAGAGTGACAAGGCTGAAAACTTGATATTTTGTCTTGGTCTTTTCTTCAATGTTTACATCATGCATCGTGATGTCAATAATGTTCATCGGCTCGGCATCGATCGACCGTGATGTGATCCATTGAAGGAAGAAGTTCTTCTTTGGCGCTCTTCCAAACATCTTGGATCACGAAGCCTTGATCAGGGTGTAATATTAACCTGATCATGAGAAAAGTGACAAGGCTAAAATTGAAGTTTCTAACTTTGTCTCTTTAATATTAACAATATGCATCATGATGTCAATAATGTTCGGTCAGCTCGGCGTCAATCGACTGTGATGTGATCCGTCAAAGAAAGAAGTTCTTCTTTGACGCTCTTCCAAATAGCTTGGGTCTCGAAGCTTCGATTAGAGGTGTAATGTTAACTTGATCATGAGAAGAGTGATAAGGCTAAAACCAAAGTTTCTAATTTTGTCTCTTCGATATTAATATCATGCATCGTGATGTCAATAATGTTCTATCGGCTGAGCATCGATTGACCGTGATGCGATCCGTTGAAGGAAGTTCTTCCTTAGTGCTCTTCCAAACATCTTGGATCTCGAAGCTTTGATCAGAGGTATAATATTAACCTGATCATGAGAAGAGTGACAAAGCTAAAACCAAAGTTGCTAACTTTGTCTCTTCAATATTAACATCGTGTATCGTGATGTCAATAATATTCGGTCGGCTCGGTGTCGATCGACTGTGATGTAATCCATTGAAGGAAGAAGTTCTTCTTTGGTGCTCTCTCAAACATCATTGGTCTTGGAGCTTTGATCAGAGGAGTAATGTTAACCTGGCCCTGAGAAGAGTGACAAAACTAAAACCAAAATTTCTAACGTTGTCTCTTTAATATTAACATCATGCATCATGATGTCAATAATTTTCGGTTGACCAGCGTCGATCGACCATGATGTGATCTGTTGAAGGAAGAAATACTTCTTTGGTGCTCTTCCAAACATCTTGGATCTCGAAGCTTTAACCAGAGGTATAATGTTAACTTGATCATGAGAAGATTGACAAGACTAAAACTGAAGTTTCTAACTTTGTCTCTTCGATATTAACATCATGCATCGTGATGTCAATAATGTTCGATCGGTCGGTGTCGATCGACCGTAATGTGATCCGTCGAAGAAAGAAGTTCTTCTTTGGCGCTCTTCCACACATCTTGGATCTCAAAGCTTTTATCATAGGTGTAATACTAATTTGATCATGAGAAGAGTGACAAGGCAAAAACTAAAGTTTCTAATTTTGTCCCTTCAATATTAACATCATGCATCATGATGTCAACAATGTCGGTCAGTTCGACGTTGATCGACCGTGATGTGATCTGTTGAAGAAGAAGCTCTTCTTTGGCGCTCTTCCAAAATCTTGGATCTCAAAGCTTTGATCAGAAGTGTAATGTTAACCTGATCATGAGAAAAGTCCCTCTAAGGATAGTACTTCTTCAAGAATCTACCATTAATTGGCATCATAAGCGTATCACCATTCAGAGTTATAAGGCGGTATGCTCCATTTGAGTAGACTAACTTTACCACAAATGGTCCTTCCCATTTGAGTTGAAATTTTCCTTTTATCTTATGTATCATAACCATAGGTCTTCTGACAGCTAAGATAAGGTTGCCTTTGCGTGAAAAATTTATTCTCTGACTTTCTTATTGAAAGCTCCAAAAATTCGGGCTTAATAGAGCTCGATTTGCTGTTGGGCTTGCAGACGTTTGTCATCTAAATCTTTCAACTCTTGGAGGCACAATCGATGCTTCACTTCATCCGTTATCCTAGTTGTTAAGGCATCTCAAAGGGATGAAATTCGGATCTTCAGTGAAAGTATAGCTTCAAATCCGTACACCAAGAAAAAAGGTATGGCCTTTGTCAGAGTTCTCACCGTTGTGCGGTATGCCCCCAAGCATTTGCCTAATTTTTCATCCCAGTCATGTTGACTTTTTAAGATAAACTTCTTGAGTAGCTTTCAATAGTCATGTTAAAAGCTTCTGCATGACCATTGGCAGCTGGATACTATGTCGTTGATGACACGTTTGGATTCTGAATCTATTACAGAACCTTTGGAATGCTTGGATGACGAATTGGGGTCTATTATCGTGGATAATTTGTTGGGATACACTGAAGCGGTAGAGTACGTGATGCTTGATAACTTGATCACATTTTGTATCTTTATTTCTTTTAGGGGAACAGCTTCCACCCATTTAGAAAAGTAATTTGTTATGGTTAAAATGAAGCGATGTCCTTTGGATGTTGGAGGGCTGATGGGTCCCATAACATCTGTTCTCTACATCTCAAATAGCCATGAAGCGATCGTCGGATGAAGAGTACCCAGTGCTTGATGGACAAACTCATCGTGGATCTAACAGGTATGGCATCGCTTAGCATAGACGATGGCGTCAGGGATCATCTTCGGCCAATAGTAGCCAAGTCTTCTAAATCGATCTCCAAGCTTACGCCCAGGTTAGAGAGCTCTGCACATACCATCATGAGCTTCTTTGAGTGCCTCATGTGCCTCTTTGGGTGAAAGGCATAAGAGTAAGATTTCATCATACGATCGGCGATACAATGTTCACATGATCGCAATATAATAGAACCGAGGAGCTTTTCTTCTGATTGCAGCTGCCTGTTTAGGGTCATCAGGCAATATATTGGATAAGATGAAGCCAATGTAAGAGAATCACCAGTCTCTAGATTCGAGACTTTTCAAAGTCTCAAGAACCTCTTTAACTTGAAGGTCTCCTCTGGGAGTTGTACTATCTTCAAGGGCGAATTTGCAATAGTATAAGTCATGACTGTAGACAAGTACTATCTCTGTGGCTTTGATTGGAAGGGCCAATGAAGTAGCGAGATTTGAAGGTCTCCTCTTGAAGGTCTCCTCTCTGCAAACCTAGTTGACGATGAGATTTGAATCACCGTACGCTTTGAGATTTTTGACTCCAATCTCTTCAGCAAGTTACATCCCGATCAAGAGGGTGTTGTATTCTGAGACGTTGTTGGAACACGGCTTAGTTAACGAGAATGCACGAAGGATCAAATAATTATGTAGAGAAATGAGTACTACCCCCAAAACTGCGATGATATTTCCTTTGGGACTTGTTCTTGACGCCTCATCGAAGAATAGTTGCCACACTTGTTCTTTTGAGGAGGAGTTGATCAAGTTAACTTCTGCAATCTTGTCTGAAAGATCATCATAAAGTTTTGAAGTTCCTGAAATTGAATAATCGGCCAGGAAATCTGTCATAGCTTGCCCTTTGACTACCTTTTATGACATGTATTGCATCTCATATTGTGAGATCAATATGGCCCATTTCGCTAATTTATAATTCAGTGAAGATGGTCTTATCATGAGCAATCGCAAGGGATTAACTCTAGAGATGACATGAATGCCTTGCCCCATAAAGTAGTGTCACATCTTTTGGACAGCGAAGACTAACGCTATGCATTCCTTCTCAATTGGGCTGCAACGGTGCTTTGCCCAAATCATTATTCTACTTAAATAGTAGATCACATGTTCGTGGTTTTGATCATTATTTTGAACTAGTAAAGCTCTGATTGGGGAAAACCCATGCATGAAAAGTGTATGTTTTGAAATCATGAGTTAATAGTTCATGCTTTGACTTCCGCGATACTTCCGTTATAGTATGGTGGCTAAACAGGTTGAATCCACAAGGACGGGAAGCGATAGAAGCTTTACCGACACGTTCACGTGTGTGTTAAAGTTTCTTCAATATTTCAAAGAATCAAAAGAAAAGAAAACAAAGAAGAAAAGAGAGGTGTATGGTGAAAACAAAGATAGAAACATTGAAAAGAATATATTTGTGATTTTTGAGATATATCTAAAACAAAGTGAAAAAGAAAGAAAACTCATGGCTACTAACTACTAATAGCTCCACTAACCATGCTAACCTCTTAGTAATAGTGGCCTCACATGTATCCTTGGCCATCAATAGTTCTTGGTTCAAGAGTGTTTCAAAGCATGACCCATAAGATAACTCATCACAACCAAACTTAGCAACAAGTGCAAACTACACTTAAACCATCAAAACTAAACAAAAGCAAGCATGGAATAAGTAATGTTAGCTTGTTAAAGAGTTAGAATGTTAGAGTGTTAGAATCTAACATCATGAGCTATCAATGGCTCTTGCAAGAGCAAGACCAAGTAAAGGCTATTAGATTTAAGTAGATTATCAAGCAAGAAGTAAGCAAGTTAGTGGTTACTAGTTAGTTGCCTGAGAGAAAATTAGCTAAGCATGTCAAAGGAGTTAGAGAGAAGAAAATAAGGGGAGATAAAGAGAGAACCTTTCATAGTGTCACCCTTCATTACAAGCACGCTTGCTTTCATCCTATGTACTACTCTCTTCCTATTTCAAGATCTATAAGAAATGAAAATATAAAAGAGAAAGAAGAATAACAACTAACCTAAACTATCCTAAAAACTACATACATGGAAAAGAAACAATCCTAAAACTCTCCTCTAAACTTCTCCCTCCTGATCTCTGAAAATCACAGGGTATTTATAGGCCAAGGGGGGCACCAGGAGGGTGTCACGGGGCCGTGCATCGAATCTCGACATGCGGCTCCATGGTACGGCCACGGAAATGCGGCCAGGGCCACATTTTCGTGGTCGTACTGGCGCCGCGCGCACAAAGTCACCTGGCACAGCATCCTGGTTTATCCCCCTGTCGGTATATGTTGTTGATTTCTGGATATGTGCACCCGGTTTTGACAGATCCTCCTTCTAAGTCAATGGCCATTCTTATAGCCTTTAAATCACCAAATAAATAGGATTTTAGGCTTCTTCTTCATTTTACACCATGGACCTAGGAACATATAAGAGAGGTGTTATTAATAGAATTTAATATTAAATAAATGTGAAGATGTGATATGAAATATGCAATTTTAAAGACTAATCACATCCCCACACTTATTTTCTTGTCCCGAGCAAAACAAAAAACTAACTAAGAAGATTTTTATACCACTTTTGCAGGTGACGCGATTACACTAACCATGTACAACAAGCTATTAAACCTCTAAGTTTCCCCTAGCGGAGAGCTTTGTCTCCAGAGGGTTTTCAGTGAATTATACCCACAAAATTCATAAAGAAAGAAATCAAATGTTAGTATTTTGAAAATGCATTTTGAAATAGAGAAACGTATTGAAATATTTTCATAAAAATTTAAGTGATCTAAGGTCATAGGTTAACTAGAAATTATTCTCCTTTAAACTAAGTCTAAATGCAAAATCTTGTTATAAATTAAATGTAAGAATTTAAAATTAAATTGATTCTTTGATCTTTCATAAAACTCTTAGAAAAATATGCACTTTAGAACTGTGAAGATTTTTAGGATATTGACTCTAACTTTCATGCCATTTATATGTATATATTTATGTTTTTCTTCTCTTTATTTTCTTAGGTTTTCTTATTTATCCAAGTAGTGAGCCTTTAGCCGGTGACTCTCAAACCAGATGATTTTCGGGCACCAGATGAGAAAACATCCATCGGGCTTAAGGACTCGAGTAAAAGGCCACAACTAAAGGGGATTATTTTATTTTTGTCCACTGTTTTAGGCGTAAATAATCATGCTTCCTAAGGCATAATTACCCAGCTTCAATAAGTGGTTTTTATTATCCAAAATATTTTATTATTATTATTATTATTTATGGCATTTTCAGTCTTTGTTTCAATGCCAAAAAAATTGTGTAAGTGTGAAGTGCATATATCAAAGGCAGAAAAATTTAAGATCAAATTATCTTTCCAATCTTACTTCCTTATTCTAAAATTTAAACAAGATCTATTATTTTGACTTGGTTTAAAATTTATAATTTTAGGTCTTCCTAATTACTAAGATAATCTTGATTTTCTTAAAATAAATTAAAACTATTTCTCTTATTTCAAAAAGTTTTATAAAAAGAAAAGAAAGAGTTTTTTATATAAAAAAATCTAAAAATTTTCTAAAAAGAAGTGTAAAAGAAAGAAATTTAAACTACTACGTTAGTAAATCCTCCCCTCACACTTATCTCATGCATTGTCCTCAATGCAAGTGAATATTATATGCTTGAACAAAATAAAGAGAAAATTACCTCAGGTGGTGGCGTAAATATCAGCTTCCTAAGGCATAATTACCCAGCTTCAATAAGTGGTTTTTATTATCCAAAATATTTTATTATTATTATTATTATTTATGGCATTTTCAGTCTTTGTTTCAATGCCAAAAAATTGTGTAAGTGTGAAGTGCATATATCAAAGAAAAATTTAAGATCAAATTATCTTTCCAATCTTACTTCCTTATTCTAAAATTTAAACAAGATCTATTATTTTGACTTGGTTTAAAATTTATAATTTTAGGTCTTCCTAATTACTAAGATAATCTTGATTTTCTTAAAAATAAATTAAAACTATTTCTCTTATTTCAAAAAGTTTTATAAAAAGAAAAGAAAGAGTTTTTATATAAAAGAAAAATCTAAAATTTTCTAAAAAGAAGTGTAAAAGAAAGAAAATTTAAAACTAACTATGTTAGTAAATCCTCCCCTCACACTTATCTCATGCATTGTCCTCAATGCAAGGTGAATATATATATGCTTGAAACAAAATAAAGAAGAAAATTACCTCAGGGTGGTGGTTCTGATGGCGGTCTAATTGGCACACAAAATAGGCCCAAATCACATATTGTGAAATTTGCAAGAACCCACCAGTGACCTTTCAAATATAACCCATAAAAAGAATGATAAAGTGAATGGTCTTATTTAAAAATTATCCCCACCCCATATCCAATTTTCAAAAATAATTCTTAAGTTATTTTGTTCAACAACTTTGTCTTACAATGAAGTGTGATTTGGGAGATGAGTGATTTGAACTCAAATGGAATAGGAACAAAATCGACATCGACTCGAAAATTTGACTCAGATCAAGTCGAGATCCAAAAGTGGGAGGCGAATTGGTTCAAAAATAGGGTCCAAACTAAAGAATTGATGTTCATACACTTTTCCCATTAACGAAATGTGATCGTAAAATATTGATGATTTAATTTCACAGTGTACTAGAACAGAATTCAATGTTGACTCTGGAATAGAGAAAAAATCTGGTAAAGATACCAGAGTCATTATTGAGTCAAAAAGTGAAATGGAATTACCAACTTGAGGTTTAGGATCACTTTTATGTTCAATTTCAATTTTAGGAAAGGGATAACTTGCCAAAATGTCAATGTAATTTTCAAAACTTAGAGTTTGGTCAAGTTTAAATGAGTGTGCTGAAATTGAATCTTGATTTCCAAAATAACATGATTCTTGGGTCCAATCAGTAGAGTTAGGGATATAAGGATTGGTCAAAGGTTGACAAGAAAGACTTTTCTAATTCTCATTGATCAATTCACTCATTATTGAGTCTAACCTATTGATAGGCTAGGTAACAAAATTTTGAGTCTGAATCATGTCTTCCATACTCTTTGCAATTGGTTCTGTTGGCCCAGAGGCCTTCCACTCTAGTTTTGATAATGATTAACTCATGTAGTTATGTTTACTAATAATCTTGTGATGTTTAGTTTCAGATACTTAACCAAGATATTAGTAGGTGATTAGCTTCAACAAAGGTATTTTGGAGCTTTCACATGGTGATTCAAGAGCCCGAGCGTCAAAGTTCATATCTAGCACTCGTTGGAGTCAAGCTCGGTGGATCACGTTTGGATCGAGTCGACTTAGAGACGGCGCTCTATAAGAAGATCTCGATTTGTTTTAGAATAGTTAGTTAGATCCATTGTTAAAGATAAGATAGTGTGATATGCTCAAGTTCACAACACAAACACGTTTCATATTTTGGTTTTGGTTTTCGATTTTTAGTTTAACTGATCTTGATTTTCATGAATAGATAGAATCAAAACAAGTTTACATGGTTTAATGTATATTAGATTTGATCTATATACATGTATGCTTCATATTCTTAGAAAAGCTTATTTTGATAACCTATTCATGTATTTGGGTTTTGTATTTAAACAAAACTTATTTTCGGATTTAATGTCAAAAACATTGATATATATTTTATATGTATATTGGATTATATCCATATACAACATGCTTAAAAGTTGTTTGAATATCATGTTTTTGTATTTGGATGTGTTTTGGAAAAATTGGATTTCCATTTCAAAATCTAAGTTTTGGAAAATACGGATTTTAGTTTTCGGCAAAATTTCTAAGTTACAAAAATAGTTCAAAATGTTTATAACATGGTTTGATTTTACTCAAACATGTTTGTATATTAAAGTATTATACTGAAACTATTTTTGTGAATTTTTAGAGATTTTATGGGATTTAATTAGGTAATAAATACCCAAGTTTTAAGTTCTGAAAATTTGCCTGCCAGGCCCTGGCGGTCGACCGGGACGGTCGACCGGACCAGTGGTCGATCGACTGGACCGGTCGACCGACGTGCACAAGGACGTGCACATGGCCAGCCACTTAGGCCGACTGCAAGTGCCCCACTCTCGGGTGGGGGCGGTCGACCGAGCGGTCAACCGTGAGCCTTGGCACGGTCAACCGAGCGGTCGACCGGCCAGATATCAACTGCTCTCTGGATCTGGAACGGTCGACCGGCAGGCTCAACGGTCATATTTTTGACCGTTAGCCGGTCGACCGGAAGGTCATTTTTGACCTTGTCAGCTGCCAACGGGCAGAATTTTTATCGGGGTTATAAATACCCCATTTGAAGTTAGTTTTCACCAAGACTTCCAAGAGAAAAATTTCTCCTATTTACAAGTGTTTTATACAAGTTTTCAAAAGAGTTTCTAGAGCCAAAAGGATTCATCTTTATTTGTTTTAAAGGGTTGGAAAAATCAAAGAAAAATTGGATATTTGGGATATTGCTTTTGATAAATCAAAGAAAAATTGGATATTTGGGATATTGCTTTTGATCTTCATTTCAATCTTACTCTAGTTGTTTTGCCAAGTATTTTTCTTGTGTTTTTGTTTCCAAACTCTTTATTTTTCACACTTGAGCTTATCTACTATCCTATCTATTAGGATCTTTATTTTGTGGGAAAAATTAGTTTGTGGTTGAGATAAACCACCAAGTTGTAAACTTCCTTTATTGTGATATCCCTCTAGTGAGAGGCGATTGATTTGGTATCCCTCTATTGTGAGGTGATTGTGGAAGTTGTGGTTGGCTCCCTCTAGTGAGAGGTGGAGATTGTGTTTAGCTCCCTCTAGTGAGAGGTGGAGTTTGTGTTGGAATCCCCCAAGTGTGAGGTGATTGGTGTTTGTTGGCTAAGTGTCTATCCCTCATTTGTGAGGTGGATTTTGTGTTGGCTTTGTGCCTTGCCTCTGTGAGAGGTTGTATTGGTTGAGAGAGGAGTTGTGTACTCTCGGTTATTGTAATTGCCTCAAATCCTCAATGGAGGTTCCCTCTGTGGGAGTCCTGTGTGGACAAGTTAGTGAAAATCCTTCTGTGTGAAGGCAGGGTCGTAGAGCTGTGTGCTCGAACCTCGAAACAAATCTCAGTGTTTGCATTTGATCCATTTTCTCTAACTCTCTCTATTACTTTGTGCCTTGCATCATTTCATATTGCTCATTCATATATTATATGCTTGGCTTGTTTGTGTGTGTCTCACTTGTGTTTAACCACGAGAGCTTCATATAGCACCTCAACTCTTATTCAGAGGAATCAAGAGGAGTTAGTCTAGAGCCCTTCACCGGAATTCGGCTACACTCGTTGGTTACACTAAGTGTGTTGCAATTAAAGTTTTTAATTTTCGCATTTTGCTCATTTGATTAGCCGTACACCTATTCACCCCCCTCTAGGTGTACTTACAGGTTCTTCTTGAAAAGGTGAGTATGAAAGTTGGTTTTGAAATTATGGTTAAGTCGTGAGTTTATTAGATTTTGTGATTGTTGCTCGGACTCATGCAAGAGTTCATATTCATTTTCAGGATGGATGGTTGTTCATTTTGAATCAGTGTGACTGAAAAAAATGAGTATGACTCTTGAAAATTTGGTTGAGATAATGAGTCCAATATATTTTGAAATTGTTGTGTTGTTTCACAAAAGACTTTCAAACTCTTTTCTATCTTAGATTTTTCTTCAATTAGATGTTCTAGAAAAGGAGTATATAGAGTTTGATGTGAGAAGGATTGTGAATTGAGCAAATTTTGAATTTGTTGTTGGGACTCAACCATGGCTTCCATACTCCTTTCCAAATCGGATTTTTCTTCAGAGGGCGGTTCTGAAAAAGGAGCATAGTAAGCCAAATTGGAGAATAAATATTATGAAAATTGTGGACAAGATGGTTGAAAATTTAACTCGGGGGAAGTGAATCACCATGAACTCTGTGAAGAGTAGAAATTATTTAAAAAATCTTGGTTATCGGATTGGGGGTATAGGTCATATTGGTCAGATAATCCCAGTCTGGCCTATATGGTTGGTTCATGTTGTACATAGCAGGGTTGGAGTTATCCAAGTCAAATGAAGTTAAGGTGAAATATGGATTCATATTAGGATTGAAAAAATTGTTGTTATTGTTGAAATCCATATCACAATTTACAAAAAAGAAAAACAAACAAACAAATAAATAAAGAAAAAGAAAAAGAAAACAAGTATATGCTAGGGTTGACTTAGACCTAGACATCTCCTAACTGGTTAGACTGTCTACAGGGGCTACCTTGTAGAAATCTGACCAAAAGTTAATCGGCTAGGTTGGGGCAAGACTAGTAGGAGGTATCCGTGTCAGAGCAACGGGCCTAATTATGCCAAATCACTGTTCTTCGAAGTTCTTCTCTCAATCCTCAACCTTTGATACCGATTTGACAGAGTCAAACTCTAACAACTTCCCCCTTAGGTCAATCTCTTAAATGAGTCCGAGATGTCCCTAGGGGCCAACATCTCGCAAATTTTATTTAGGCTTGGGTTGTGTGAGTGGGGAGATGATTTTTGGGCTATAGAAGGGTAATGACTTTCCCACCTTATCTTGTATTGGGTTTTGCCCTTATGTCTGATTCGTGCAAATGTGGAATATAGAAAAGAATGAACACACAAAGCGAGTAAATCACCCACGTATTTGTCCTATGCTATATGCAATGCCATATGTACACCTCGGTCCATATCACAACAACAGAAGAATAAAATATAGTATATTGGAATGAAAATTGACACGTGCCTAGATGCAAATGTCTAAACCGTTTTAAAACATCCAATTCCATATTTTAGTTTTAAAATTATTACAGTGCACCGGTAATATAAATAGAAACTAGTAGCAGAATATTACAATATACAAAAATTTACCCAACCAAACAAAAGCAAGTATGGACTTCTGCAATGCTAAAAATTTGACCTGCACACCAAAAACAAAGAAAAAAAAGCTAACAAAATGTGAAATCAAACTGTTCCTATCCCCGACAACGGCGCCAAAATTTGATCGGGGGAAACCGTGTACGAAAAGTGTATGTTTTGAAATCACGAGTTAAAAGTGTGTGCTTTGGCTTCCTCGACACTTCCATTATAGTATGGTGACTAAACAGGTATGTTAATGTGTGCGTTAAAGTTTTTTCTATGTTTCAAAGTATCAAAAGAAAAGAAAACAAAGAATAAAAAGAGAAGTGTACGTGTTGGCCCAAAGGCCTTCCACCCTAGTTTTGATGATGATTAACTCATGTAGTTATGTTTACTAATAATCTTGTGTTGTTTAAGTTTCAGATCATTAACCAAATATTAGTTAGTGATTAGCTTCAGCAAGGAGTTTAGAAGCTTTTCATGGTGATTCCAGGGCCAAAGCATCAAGATCATACCTTGCCTAGCTCATGGATCACGGTGTTTGTGGATCGAGTCACCTTGAAGATGAAGATCATCAAGAAGACTTAGGTATCCATAGTTTAGTGTGTTTAGATCCATTTGTAAAGCTTAGTATAGTTGATATGCTCAAGTGCACTAACACACACGTTTTATGTTTTGGATTTGGTTTTCATGAATAGTAGATCAAAACAAGTTTACTTTATTTCTATGTTTATTAGATATGTTCTAGATATACATACATGCTTTAAACTTGCTAGACAAACTGAAAAGTCACCTAGAGGGGGGTGAATAGGTGATGATGCTAATCTAGTGAACTTAATGCGAATTTAAAAACTAATTGCAATTACAACAATGATGCACACACACAAGCAAGTATAAGATATAGCAATATGCACAATACACAAAGTAAAGGGAGAGATAGAGAGAGTCAATGGATCAAACGCAAACACAGAGATATGTTATCGAGGTTCGAGCACCCAGCTCTACATCCCCGCCTTCGACACACGAAGGATTTCCAATCCACTAGCTTGTCCACAAAGGACTCCCACAAAGGGAACCTCCACCGAGGATTTGGGGCAATCACAATTACAAGGAGTTCCCAACTCCCCTCCTTACAAACACAACCTCCTCCTTGAGGCACTTCTCAATCCAACAAACAATCACCTCACAACTTGAGAGATTAGCACCAAGCTTACACAAAACACCTCACAACCCAAGTTGCACAACCTCCTCAACACAATGAGGGAAATGGCACAAAGCAAGAATTGGGTTTACAACTTAGTGGTTTCAAACAACAACCACAAAACAATCTCTTTTCCCACACAAATAACCTATAGAATAGATAATAGATTTTAGCTCAAGTGTGGAGAAAACCAATGGAATGGAAATCAGAATCACAAAGAAAAATCCTTGGGAAAACAATAGAAATCAAGATGGAGAAGTTCAATCGAAAGCTTTTCCCAAAAACCCTCTTCTTTGATTTTCCAAACCCTAGCAAAAACACCAAAAGATTGTTCAATTCAAGTCCAAAAACTTCTTTTGAATGCAGCAAAAACACCAGAGAGTATGGAAAAATTCGCACAAAAAATCTTAGAGAAAAACTCTTGCAAATGGGGTATTTATAGGCTAATCCAGAAAATAGCCGTTGGCTGTAATTTTTGCCAGAAATACCCTGACGGTCGACCGCCCGGTCGACCGCCCAACGGTCAATTTTTGACCCGTTGGCGCTAGCGGTCGACCGCCCGGTCGACCCAAACAAACAGAGAGCAAACCTGCTCTCAGTCGGTCGACCGGCACGGTCAACCGGCTAAAGGTGTAGCCAGCGTGCACGTTTCTGTACACGTCGGTCGACCCATACGGTCGACCGTCTACATGGTGCGGTCGACCGTACCGGTCGACCGATCAGCCTGGCAGACACCAAAACAGGTCAGAAATCTGGGGGAAATAAATGTCCAATAAATTCTTATAAACTACTAAAAATCCCCAAAAATAGTTTTATCAAATTGCATTGATATATAAACATGTGATAAAAGTTTTGACTCAAATATCAAGCAATTAAAACTATTTTTATGTCTTTTCATTTTTACCAAAAACCAAACCTTGTATTTTATAAAACTTGAGTTTTGAATAGAAAATACAATTTGTCCAAAACACTTCCAGATACAAAAACATGATAATTAAACACTTTGAAGCATGATGCATATGGATAGAAATCCAATATACATGAAACAAATATATATCACAGTTTTTGTCATTAATTCCAAAATATGTTTTGTCAAAAATACCAAAACATATAACACACGAATAAAGGAGTCAAAACTAAGTTTGTCTAGGAAATTAAAGCATGCATGTATATAGAACAAATCATATATACATTAAACCATGTAAACTTGTTTTGATCTATCTATTCATAAAAACCAAGATCGGTTAAACCTAAAACCGAAAAACCAAAAACCAATATTCAAAACATGAAACGTGTGTGTTGTGAACTTGAGCTTATCATACTATTCTAATCTTTACAATTAGGATCTAAACCCAAAACTAAACTATGGTACCGATGTCTTCTTGTAGAGCGCAATCTCCAAGCCGACTCGATCCAAAACTCTTTGATCCACCAAGCAAGTGCTATATATGATCTTTGACGCTTGGGCTCTTGAATCAACATGTGGGTAGCTTCCAAATCATCTTGTTGAAGCTAATCACCTACTAATAACTTGATTAAAGATCTGAAACTAAAATCACAAGATTATTCGTACACATAACTACATGAGTTAATCATCATCAAAACTAGAGTGGAAGGCCTTTGGGCCAACACAAACTTATTTTGACTATCCTATTCATGTATTGAAAAATCAAGTTTGATAAAAATACAAGTGTTGGTTTTGATAAAATTTGCAAGACTCAAAATGAATTGATATGATTGATATATGTCTTGAAATTTTTATCACTTGTTTGTGTTTCAATATAAAATGTTAAAATAAGTTTTATGAGATTTTCAGAAAAGATAAAAGATTTTTATAAAATATTTTTCTCAGTTTTTCTGACCCAGGTTTGTGCTGACAGGCCGGTCGGTCGACCGTATGGGTCGACCGCACCAAGGGCCGGTCGACCCATAGGGTCGACCGACGTGCACAAACTTGTGCACGTCTGGCAGACACAAACTCGGTCGACCGTACGGGTCGACGGGTCTGAGAGCTCTGCTCTCTGTTTGTTTGGGTCGACCGGGCGGTCGACCGGGTTTGCCCAACGGTCGAAAATATGACCGTTGGCGGTCGACCGGGCGGCCGACCGCCAAGCCTGTCAGGCTGCCACATCAGCCTAACGGCTAGTTTCTGGTTTGGCCTATATAAACCCCATCTCTTTGGGTTTTTGGTTAAGGTTTTTAGAGACAAAATTTTCAGACTTTCTCTACTGTTTTAAAAGAGTTTTAAAAAGAGTTTTGTGCCAAAAAGATTCATCTTTGTATTGTTTTGGGTTTTTGGAAAATCAAAGAAAACTAGTTTTTGGGATTTTGATTTGATCTTTCATTTTCTATCTTTTACAAGAGACTTCCCAATTAGTTTTTCTTTGTTGCTTGTTTCCAAAAACACCTAGTTTTCACACTTGAGCTATCATACTATCCTAATCTATTAGGATCCTTGTTTTGTGGAAAAGAGAGAAAAGAGAAGTGTTTGAGGTTAAGCCTCCCTGATTGTAAACCCTCCTTGCTTTTGTTGTATCCCTCTTTGGTAGAGGTTGATCGGAGTGGTATTGGTGTTTGGATCCCTCTTCGGTAGAGATGATTGTGATTGTATTGGCTACGGGCCTTATCCCTCTTCGGTAGAGGTGGATTGTGGTTGTATTGCCCCGGTGGCATTGAGAGAGGAGTTCAGTACTCCTATAGTGGATTGGAAATCCTACACGGTGGTGTAGGCGGGGATGTAGAGCTAGGGGCTCGAACCTCGAAACATATCCTTGTGTTTGCGTTTGATCCAATATCTCTCAACTCTCTCTTTAATTTGTGCAAAGTATCATTCATAACATCATATCATATTTGCTTGTGTTGAGCATAATTCATATTGTCATATCATATCTATTTGCTTGTGTTGTCCTTGCATTGATTCATATTGCTTATTCATTATATGCTTGGATTGCTTGTGTGTGTGCCTCACTTATACTTAATCAACAAGAGCTTCACATAGCACCTCAACGCATTCAAGGGGAATCAAGAGGAGTTAGTCCAGAGCCCTTCACGGGGAATTCGGCTACACTTGTTGATTGTATTAAGTGTGTTGCAATAATTTGCATTAGCTTCCGCATTTAGCGCATTTAGTTCTTAGATTAGCACTTACACCAATTCACCCCCCTCTAGGTGTTTTTTCAATTGGTATCAGAGCTAGTGCTCCTGATATTAGGCTTAACATCTTAGGAGTGAGATCCATTTGATTGCTAGTCTATTGTTTGCATTTGCTTGTTTGCACACTCATATAGTTTGCCATGGACTTCATGACCCCACCTAGCTTTGACCCTTCCAACATTGTTGTTTGGAAGTATAGGATGTCCATGTACCTAAAGACCCTAGGTTTGCATGTCTTTCTTGCGGCCACCAAGAAATGCTATCTTGGAGATCGCAATCATATAGGGGCTAATGCACAAGCCCTTGAGGCCATTAGAAGCACTCTTTCAAAAGATTATCTTATACTTGTTTCTAATCTTGATTCCGCTTTTATAGTGTGGAACAAGTTGACGACAACCACCACCTCCAAGCTTCAAGAACAAATTCAACCGGAGGAGTCTAGTGGAGAATCCGAGTCTCAATGCTTAATGATCCAAGGGAATGACTCCCTTGGGGTACATTCGGAACCCCACTTAGATAATGATGATTGTGCTAGTTCTTCAAATGATTATGTTGATCCCCATGCTTTAAATGAAGAACTATCAATTGTTTGTGAAAAATTAATAGAAAATATAATTTGTTGAAAAAGAAGACTTTTGCATTAACTAAAGAAAATGAAAAATTGTCTTCTAAACTTGATTGTGTTTTGCAAGAGAAAGTTGAGGTCTATAATGAAAGGGATTCATTAAGATCTCAATTAGATCTTCACTTAAAGAAAATAAATTTTTAAAGTCTAAAAATAATTGTGAAACAATTTTGAAGAAAAATGAAAACTTATCTTCAAAAATTGATTTTGTTTTAAAAGAGAATGTTGCTTTGAAAAATAAAATAATTTCTATTTCAAATGATTTGAATGTTTGTTTAGATAAAAATATTGTTTTGCAAAATAAGATTGATGCACATGTTTGCCATGCTAGGGTAGTATCACACACTTCACCTATTGCATGCCACACTTCTTCTTCTAAGATTAATGATGATATTTGTTTGCTCAAGAAGAAGGTTGATTGTTTGGGCTCCACTATGAGCCAATGTGCCATGAACCACTCACGTTTGGAAACTTTGGTTCGAAAGAAACAAGTTCCATATTTTCATGCACACCCTCCACGGCATACACATGCTCCTCACGGACACCATCACACTTTGTATGCTCATGTGTACACATGTACACATTGTGGACGTAAGGGCCACCTTGCTAAATTTTGCTATGATAGAATACATATTGATAATTTAGCGAAGAAGTTTGTTTGGGTTAGAGAAGGTACTAACCCCTATGGACCCAAAAGAGTATGGGTACCAAAGATCACCCCTCGTGTTTTTGATGTAGGTGTGGGCTCTCACATGACGTGAGAGTGATGACACCTTGGAGTGGATGCGTTCCGTACTTAAAGGAAATCAATTGGATGCATCACTTTCAAGGGAAGATTTGGTGGAGAGGACCACCATGTTTTGGAGACAAGGAGAGTTGCTTCTTCGGTTTTGGTAACAATCCTTTACTCCTATTTATTATTTACATGCTTTCATAATTAAAATTTTTAGCATGTTTTAATGTTTTATAGCATGTTGTATTGTCTATGGATTAGTATGTAAATACCATGATTATTAGATCCTTGACATACATGTATAGTATTTGAGACACACATGTTTATATGAACCCATACTTATGTTCTCACTTTTGTTTAAGCTATAATGTACATCATGAATCTAATACATGTGAATTTACATAGTAATCATGTTTTAGTTTTATCATGATGATTTTTATTTTTGTTTTAATGCTTCATGTTAAGATTACTTGTTTAGATGTTAGTTTTCATTAAGACTAGGACTTATACTTGTACATATAGTGGGCCACAAATAAATCTATATATGTTTGGACTTGAATGCTTATTTGAACCCATTAGATGTGCTAGTATAGTCTAGTTTTGATGATTCATACATTTTAAACTTGTATTCCTATTTTTGGATTTGTTTTATGATTGTGAGTTTTCACTTCATGTATATGTGTATTATTGCCAAACTCTAAGATATATATGTATACCCCTTGAGTCATTTGCCTTTCATGCAAATCTATATATGGACTCAATTGTGTTTAGGGATATGTATGTATACTTATTGTGTTGACAATTCATACATATAGCATGAAATGAAATTTGTTTTGGTGAAGATTTAGTTTTTCTTATTTTTGTGTTTTAATTGTTTAACTTCATGTATACGTCTATCTTGTCCAAACTATTAGATATACATGTTTATCCTTTTGAGCCACGTGCCTTAATGCATATACTTTGTGGACTCGTTGTGTTTTGGATATGTATGTATACTTTAGTTTGTATTAGACATACATATACCTTGAAGATTAAATAAGTTTTAATGATTTTCATATTTTCTTGTTTCAAGGAATTTTGAGCTTAATTGAATATTTCATAATACCATGTCACACATTACTTGTACACTCACCATTTTTTTTAAATATTTCTCATGAGTATGTTTTCATGAGTATGTATGGACTTTATTGAATATTGAGTGTGTTTAAGTGCTATGTGATTTACATGTGTTTTATGAAAATTATTTTTAGTTTATTCCTTGCTTGAAGGATTTCGTACTAGTTTAAAAGTTTTTCCATTTAACTAGCTACGGTATTCTTCATTTTGGTAGAGTTTTTCAAACAAAGCTTATTTTTCAAATCTATTTTTGAATTCCCCTACCCTTAACGGGAGGTTGGATGGGAGTCCATGCCTTGTATGTTTATATTGAAAATCATTTTAAACTTGTGCATGAGATGGGTGGATTAGTTATATGATGTATACATTTAATATTATTGCTTCAATTGGTATCATTGAACTCTTTCAATTGGTATCAATTTTGATCCTCTTTTTGTATACTCATATGTTTATTGTGTATGTATATTTTCAATTGGTATCATCTATTATTGATTGGTACTCATTCTATTTCATACACATATACTTGTTTTATTTGTGCTATTATATTTCTATATCTTAAGCACAAATGTTGTTTATGCTAGAGCTTGAGCTTCAACTTTATTTCAATTGATTTAGTTTTCAATTGGTATCTTATTTCAAGCCTATACATAGTTTTTGTTGATATTTCATAAAGGGGGAGAAAATTCGATTTTCATATTTCAATTGGTATTTAGTTTTCCACTCCCTTACTTTATGATAGAAAATAGTCATTTCAATTGTTTATATGACTTAAAAAGAAAAATACTATGTTTTGATATCAAGATGTCTTGTGTTTTAAATTGGTATCTAAAATTTTTTTTGTTTTGTTTAAAGAAAAATACAAAAGTTTTGATTTATATTGACTATATGCAAGGAGAGCTTAACATCTCTTCTACATATAGATTCATGACGAGTGTATCTTGTATTGAAGAGCTTAACATCTTTTCTTTATGTGGTACACGTGTGTAGGGGGAGCTTCACATCTCCTCTTATGCATTACACAATGTGTGTTATGTGAATTAGGGTTTAACATCCCTCTTTCATGTAAGGCATATGTGTAGGGAAGCTAACTTAGCGTCTTCCTCTTCATGAATGTATATAGCATATAACATTTATTGATCTTTGTTTACTTTCAATTGATATCAAGATGCTTCATTGACATATTTTTCAATTGATATCATGTTTTTATAGTTACCCCTTATTGACCTTGTTTTTGTTTTTAGACAAAAAGGGGGAGAACATTATTTTTATTGTTTTGATTGACAAAAAGGGGAGAAAGATTTTTACCCCTCATTTTATTTTTTTGATTGTTTACCCCTTTGTTGATGATTGACAAAAAGGGGGAGAATAATTTGAGTTTTATATATGCATACTTATGTTTTTGCATATATTAAGTTTTATTGGTATCTAGAGCATCTAGTGTGTTTTTGTTAATGTTTTATTAATTTAATTGGTATCTAGAGCTTCTAGAATATGTTTATGTGTTTTATGCATGTTGATTCATACATGTTTATGTACATTCATTGCATATCTTTTGTTTATTTGTTTATGCATGAGTTAAGGGGGAGCTTCTTTGAAGCTTAACTTTAATCCATGCATATATAACTCCATGAGTTTTGTCATCATCAAAAAGGGGGAGATTGTTGGCCCAAAGGCCTTCCACCCTAGTTTTGATGATGATTAACTCATGTAGTTATGTTTACTAATAATCTTGTGTTGTTTAAGTTTCAGATCATTAACCAAGATATTAGTTGGTGATTAGTTTCAACAAGGAGTTTAGAAGCTTTTCATGGTGATTCCAGGGCCAAAGCATCAAGATCATACCTTGCCTAGCTCATGGATCACGGTGTTTGTGGATCGAGTCACCTTGAAGATGAAGATCGTCAAGAAGACTTAGGTATCCATAGTTTAGTGTGTTTAGATCCATTTGTAAAGCTTAGTATAGTTGATATGCTCAAGTGCACTAACACACACGTTTTATGTTTTGGTTTTAGTTTTCATGAATTGTAAATCAAAACAAGTTTACTTTATTTCTATGTATATTAGATATGTTCTAGATATACATGCATGCTTTAAACTTGCTAGACAAACTTATTTTGACTATCCTATTCATGTATTGAAAAATCAAGTTTGATAAAAATACAAGTGTTGGTTTTGATAAAATTTGCAAGACTCAAAATGAATTGATATGATTGATATATGTCTTGAAATTTTTATCACTTGTTTGTGTTTCAATATAAAATGTTAAAACAAGTTTTATGAGATTTTCAGAAAAGATAAAAGATTTTTATAAAATATTTTTCTCAGTTTTTCTGACCCAGGTTTGTGCTGACAGGCCGGTCGGTCGACCGTATGGGTCGACCGCACCAAGGGCCGGTCGACCCATAGGGTCGACCGACGTGCACAAACTTGTGCACGTCTGGCAGACACAAACTCGGTCGACCGTACGGGTCGACCGGGTCTGAGAGCTCTGCTCTCTGTTTGTTTGGGTCGACCGGGCGGTCGATCGGGTTTGCCCAACGGTCAAAAATATGACCGTTGGCGGTCGACCGGGCGGCCGACCGCCAAGCCTGTCAGGCTGCCACATCAGCCTAACGGCTAGTTTCTGGTTTGGCCTATATAAACCCCATCTCTTTGGGTTTTTGGCTAAGGTTTTTAGAGACAAAATTTTCAGACTTTCTCTACTGTTTTAAAAGAGTTTTAAAAAGAGTTTTGTGCCAAAAAGATTCATCTTTGTATTGTTTTGGGTTTTTGAAAAATCAAAGAAAACTAGGTTTTGGGATTTTGATTTGATCTTTCATTTTCTATCTTTTACAAGAGACTTCCCAATTAGTTTTTCTTTGTTTCTTGTTTCCAAAAACACCTAGTTTCCACACTTGAGCTTATCATACTATCCTAATCTATTAGGATCCTTGTTTTGTGGAAAAGAGAAAAAAGAGAAGTATTTGAGGTTAAGCCTCCTTGATTGTAAACCCTCCTTGCTTTTGTTGTATCCCTCTTTGGTAGAGTTGATCGGAATGGTATTGGTGTTTGGATCCCTCTTCGGTAGAGGTTATTGTGATTGTATTGGCTACGGGCCTTATCCCTCTTCGGTAGAGGTGGATTGTGGCTGTATTGCCTCGGTGGCATTGAGAGAGGAGCTTGGTACTCCTATAGTGGATTAGAAATCCTACACGGTGGTGTAGGCGGGGATGTAGAGCTAGGGGCTCGAATCTCGAAACATATCCTTGTGTTTGCGTTTGATCCAATATCTCTCAACTCTCTCTTTAATTTGTGCAAAGCATCATTCATAACATCATATCATATTTGCTTGCGTTGAGCATAATTCATCTATTTGCTTGTGTTGTCCTTGCATTGATTCATATTGCTTATTCATTATATGCTTGGATTGCTTGTGTGTGTGCCTCACTTATACTTAATCAACAAGAGCTTCACATAGCACCTCAACCCATTCAAGGGGAATCAAGAGGAGTTAGTCCAGAGCCCTTCACGGGGAATTCGGCTACACTTGTTGATTGTATTAAGTGTGTTGCAATAATTTGCATTAGCTTCCGCATTTCGCGCATTTAGTTCTTAGATTAGCACTTACACCTATTCACCCCCCCCCCCTCTAGGTGTTTTTTCAGTACGGTGAAAACAAAGATAGAAATATTGAAAAGAATATATTTGTGATTTTTGAGAATATCTAAAATAAAGTGAAAAAGAAAGAAAACTCATAACAACTAACTACTAATGGCTCCACTAACCATGCTAACCTCTTAGTGATAGTTGCCTCACATGTATCCTTAGCCATCACTAGTACTTGATTCAAGTGCGTTTCAATGTATGACCCGTAAGATAGCTCATCACATCTAAACTCAGCAAATAAGTGCAAGCTACACTTAAACCATCAAAACTAAATAAGAGCAAGCATAGAATAAAGTAATGTTAGCTTGTTAGAAAGTTAGGATATTAGAGTGTTAGAATCCATCATCATGAGCCATCAATGGCTCTTGCAAGAGAAAGGTCAAGTAGAGGCTATTAGATTCATGTGGATTATCAAGTAAGGAGTAAGTAAGTTAGTGGTTAGTAGTTAGCTGCCATGAGAGAAAATTAGCTAAGCATGTAAAAGGATTTAGAGAGAAGAAAATAAGGGGAGATAAAGAGAGAACCTTTCATAGGGTGTCACCCTCCATTCAAGCACTCTTGCTTTCATCCTATGTACTACTCTCTTCCTTATTACAAGATCTATAAGAAATGAAAAATATAAAAGAAGAAGAAGAAGAAGAACTAATTTAAACTACCCTAAAAACTACATACATGGAAAAGAAACTCTTCTCTAAACTTCTCTCTTCTCTAAACTTCTCCCTTTTGAGCTCTAAAAATCTCAGGGTATTTATAGGCCAAGGGGGATACCAAGAGGGTATCACGGGGCCGCGAGTCGAATCTCGACGCGCCACTCCATGGTGCGGATTGCGAAAACGTGGCCACGCTGCCAGGGCTGCATTTCCGTGGTCGTACTGGCGCCGCATATGTAGCACCGCCTGGCACAGCTTCCTGGTTTGTCCCCCTGTCGGTATATGCTGCTAGTTTCTGGATATGTGTACCCGTTTTTAACAGATCCTCCTTCCAAAGTCAATGGCTATTCTTATAGGCTTTAAATCACCAAATAAATGAGATTTTTAGGCTTTTTCTTCATTTCACAGCATGGGCCGAGGAACATACAAGACAGGTGTTATTAACAGAATTTAATATTGAATAAATGTGAAGATGTGGTATGAAATATGCAATTTTAGAGACTAATCAAGCTCCCAAGGAAGGTTCCATCGCTGGAACATATAAGAGGAAAGATTTTCTAGATACTGAAGCTACCAGAACGGGTAGGTGTGTGAGATAATCCTTGATCTCACAAATGCTCAGTGGCAAGCATTGTCCTAAATGAATGAGACTCCCTTCTTCATTAATTTGGTGAAAGGTTGGCAAGGTTGGCAACGTCCTGAAAGATTTGATATAAATCTTTAGAAATATGCCAATCGTCCTTGTAAACCTCTGAGTTCTTTAAGATTTCTCGGAGGATGGCACAGATTTTCTGGATCCAGGTGAATTCCTTTGGATGTAACAACAAACCCAAGGAATTTGCCACTGGCTACCCCTAGGAAGGACTTGGTTGGGTTGATCTTCAACTAGTGAGCCTGCATGATATCAAATACTCTCTTTAGATCTGCGAGATGATCACCTTTGTCACGGCTTTTCACGGTGATATCATCGATGTAGCATTATACGGACTTACGTATATGCTCGTGGAAGATCACATTCATGGTGCGTTGATAGGTTGCACCGGCGTTCTTCAAGCCAAAGGGCACTACTGTGTACTCCCAAAGGCATCTTGAAAGATGTGTGTTTTTCATCATCAGGGTACATCTTTATTTGATTATACCCAGAGAAGTCATACATGAAAGACATCCTCACAAAATCTCACGTATTGTCAATCACGACATCCGTGATTGAGAGAGAAAATTCATCTTTTGGACAAATGTCATTCAGATCGTGGTAGTCAATGCAAATCTGGATCTTCCTATTCTTCTTAGGAATATAAACTATGTCGGCCACCCAATCAAGATGTTGCTTTTTCCTAACAAAACCAGAGTCTATGAGCTTATTAACTTTTGATTCGATTACTTCCATGATCTCGGATGAAACCGTCACTACTATTGTTTGACTGGCTTGGCATCCGGATTGATGTTGAGATGATGCATAGCAATCTGGGGATTGAGCCCGGCATGTCCTTATAATTCCAAGCGTAGACATCTTTATACTCGTATGAGCTGTATTAGGTCTTCTTATTTGGTCTTCTTTCTCAGAAGGTGAAAAACTCTCACTTATGAAAATGGGCTTGGGTTAAGCCTCATCTCCAAGATTTATCTGAGTCACTTTATCCTCAGTGGATAGTTCGCGTTGTTTAAAGCGTATATCCCAAAGAGTATTTAAGTGTTTAATCCATAGATGTGAGTCCGACTGGACTAATTCTTCAGATTTAAAGGTAACATTTTCGTCATCTTCTAAATGGCTAGTTGATATCATATCATTGAGAGACTTTCGAAGATATTGCCGACGCTGACGTCTGAGTCCCACGACAATGTGGTTGATGAACTGTTATGATATACCTCTTCTTCAGACTCGGGATCTGACGAGACTAGTGTAGATACATAACCGAGTCCTCTTTGGGTCATGTCATAATTGCCTTTCGATACAAATTAATGAAGCAGTACGCGCTTTTCTCTGCTGAAATTAAGACCCGATCCTTTGGTAAGATCCTACCCCATCCTTTCCATCATGTGATGTGACTTTTGTCCATAATGGAAGAATTGTGGCGACACAGAACCACTCCCTAAGCTTGCACAAACTATCAGCTCAGACTCGATTCTTCCAAATAAAATTAGCTTTTGACCCTTTTGCTTGACTGGTACTTCAAAGAAAGTATTGTGTGTGTCTCTAATCTTTTCACGTACTAGGAGGGATAACTTCATTGGTGCACACAATGATCACAGAGCATTTATTGCTGACCAAGGGTCGATGTCTACGTCTGTACTGGTATCTGACGGTACAGAGTCAGAAGAAAATGCAAAAAAGTAAGCTAAATCTAAATTTTCATTGATAAAGCACTCACTTTCAACATTGGTAGTGGCATCAAAATCAAGCTTATCAATACTCGTTACAAGGAGATTTATTTCTGAGAGATACTCTTCTTCTTCTGGCTCTGTATAGGCTTCATTGCTAGAGTCGTGTTCTTCCAGGTGTGGATTCTCATAATCTCAAGAGAATCTAATAGAAAAGGGAATCAGTAAAATAATTCTTAACTCCTTTCAACAGATGTCTTTCAGCAATCAACGTGCTGACTTTTCCATCTTTATCGACATATTTCATTACTTGATGAAGAGTGGATGGGACGATGGAGTTGCAGTGAATCTAAGGTCGTCCCAGTAGATTATATGAGGTGTTGGCATCAATGACATAACATGTCACCTCGGATTTCAGGTCCCCAATTTGACACTTGAGCTTGATTTTCTCCATCGGGCGGGTACCATTGGTGTTGAAGTCATAGATAGTCGTCTGAGTGGTGCTTAATCGATGGGTGGGGATCCTCAAATGTTGCATGACCCTTGCGGGGCATGATGCTCAACGCAGATCCCAAATCATCCTGAATACGGCTCACTTCAGATGATCTGATATATCCTATGTAATACAGGGGTCTATCATGTTTCCCTTTAAGTTGCATGTCTTCTGGGGTGAAGGTGATGCAGGGAAACTTCTTCGAGGTGTGGTGACAATAGTTGCCTTCTTCCTCTCCGCATATAGTAGGAATCTGGGTCATGAAAATCTCTGCATCTCCTAATGCTTCTCTTAAGGCATCCCTTGTAGATTTGGAAAGCCTCAAGAGTTCATACAGAGTGATTTGAGCAAGGATGTTGGCCAGTTGAGCCATGATATCAAAACGAAAGGGAGTTGATGGTCCCACACCGCTTTTCTGAAAATCTTTGGAAAGCTCTTTCTGTTTTTTCACGGATGGCCTTGTGGACTGCTCGATTATCACCTCAGCTGGTTGGGGGAGTCTACCATCGACTCACCGTAATGTTTCAAGTACTGCTTACCGGATCGAGTTTTCGACATGGGAGGTGCGCCTGTGTCAGCAGCGAAGGCTGACTCCTCTTCTTCTGAACTAGTGAGGGAGACAGCATCTTCTTTGGTCTCTCTTGCAGAGATACCCACCACATTGCTGGAGGATGCTTTGACCTTGCCTTTGGACTTCCTGCTTGTGATAATCGTCCACTGCTATCTTTCGACAATGTAAGGATGGACACACATTGTCTCTCCTCGAGGAGTAGAAACAGGGGTAAGACCTTTATCCTTCTGGTTATGAGGATCCGTATTGATCACTCTTAGTTTCCCTTTCTAGATAGGAACCACTCCAATTGGTGCTAGTGGAAGATTTCATCCGAATTGGATAAGCGATGAGGTTGTCATGTTAGTTGTCACCTTCTTCTATTCTAGACGGAGCTTAAATACCTCTGCATCGATCAGAGCCTGATGAACATCTTTAAAGATGTAGCAGTTCTTGGTAGGGTGCCCGAGCATCCTGTGATATAAATAGTAGCTAGGATCATCAATCTTCCCTACCTCTTCAGGATGTCTAATCTTCAACAATTTGAGTTTGTTTCCCTTTGGAGTAACTTGAACAAAGAGACCACATGCTCATCCTTGAAGGAGTATAGTTTATTGGCACGTGCTTGGTCGGGAGGCCACACCCCCTCAGACTGACTGAGACTTTGAAGATGATTTGACTTCCGTTGCCAGAGTATCCCTTCTCCTGGGTTAAGATGAAGTAGACTTTGGGGCTCCGTTGACCTCCGTTGCCAGAGCAGACTTTGGGGCTCGCCACATTGGTTTGTCAGGTCTTAGCTTGCTATTTTCTTTAGCTCTGACCCGGGCGATAATTTCTTTTGCTTGTTCGCCTTGCAGCACCTACTGCTTCCTAGTACGACATTCTGCCACCCTCTTTTGAGTGAGTAAGAAAGTTTGCAGATTATGACGGTACGTCTCGACCAGTGTGGAGTGGGTTATGCCGTTGGGATAACAAAGTGTCATGCTCTGAAATCTTTCAACGAAAGTTTTAATGGACTCTCCTTTCTTTTGCTTGGCCATAAGGAGAATTGGCACAGAAATTTCTATATCATCTTCAAAGAAACAAGCCAGAAACAACTCTCAAGGTTGGCCCATGTCTTAATCGAGCCGGCAGGAAGTTTCATGAACCATTCAAAGGCGAACACTGTAAGATTGCCAATGAATAAAAGAGCCATGATAGCACCATTTGATACTACATTCCAAGTTTGAGATTTAAAGTAGTATATGTGTTGGCTTGGTGAACCTTTACCGTCAAAAGTATGGAGGGTCAGTGCCTTGAATTTGGGAGGGTAGGGAGCCGTGTTCCACTCTACTGGGTATGGTCAAACTATCCCCACATCTTGGCGACCATCTCAGATTGTGAGGGCCTTAAGGCGTTGCTCCAATCTGCTCATCCTCTTGGAATGACTGCTTTCGTTTTCTGAATTATCCTCCTCTTCAAACGAAGATTTGGGAGGCTCAGAGTTGGAATACTCTTCATTCTCAGTATTTGCAGAAGATGAGCTCTCCCCTTTCTTCCGTTTACCCTTGAACTTCTTGGAAGGAATTCTATTGTTCAGTTTCTTTTTCTCCTTAAGCAGTTCTGATAGCATTTGCTTATGTGTCAATAGATTCTTGCTGAGCACGAATTATATCGAGTTGTTCTCTTAGAACTCAGGCCCGCTCTTTGAATTGTCTGGCCACTTTCTTGGGAGTTCCTTCCTTGTAAGCAAAGGTGCTTGTCTCCGAAATAGAATCTGATGATTGGGATTCAATGATGGCGGAGTATTCATCATGCACTTTAATTCTCTGACCAACAGACTATAGTCGACTGGGGCAATTGTTCTTGTGTGGGTCCAAGTGTGTCAGTAGACCCCTTCAGGCTCGATCAGAATATCCTTCAAACCTGGAGATCGATCAACATCTGACTCCTCTGAACTAATAGCCAGTTGCTTCCCTTTGGACTTGCTTGGTGTGAAACTTGGCCCCACCATGTTCGCAGGCACTTCCGGGTATTCAGAGAACGACTTCTTCTTCTGGGATCGTCATCTTTTGGCCAAGTTTGAAGCCGCTAATAATTGGCTAAAATCGAGGGCTTGGTTTTCTGAAAGTCGTAATGGCAATCAGAAAGTACTGCTAAGATGAGTCGCTCGTAGTGACATTAAGGAGTGATTTGATAGACACTTCTTTTCCTTCTCAGGTAGTCTCTTAGGTCCGTTATGGGAATGTCTGCGAAACTAGCCTCGAACCCTGGGGGTGAGGGCTTCTTGGTTTTATATGTCTTGAGGACATGCCATCCTAAATGCGGTCCCGTGTTGCTTTGTTGAAATACGAACCTCGCATGGTGTCAAAACGCGGGGCTCGCGTTGTTTTGAAACACGGTCTTCGCATTTAGAATTAAAAACGCGGGCATCACGTTCTGAAACAGGTAGAATGCGGGTCTCGCATTTTGAAGTAGAAATGCGAGCATCCAGCATTGGCTGAGTTGGCCTCAGAACGTGAGTCTCGCATTTAGGATCAGAAACGCGAAAGTCACATTCTGAAATTGACAGAACACGGGTCTTACGTTTTAGGGTAGACAGAACGCGAGTCTTGCGTTGAACGCAGACCTCACATTACCTGAGAGGAATGCGGGTATGAACCTCATATTTTGAATCTACAGAACAGATTGCTTCTACAAAATCTTCAATTTGTTATCGATGAGCGCGACGCCTTCGTCGACATTCAGTATTCCAGTGGAGCCGTAAAGGTTATTGAGAACCCTTGTCAATCTGAAATTACAGAGTTCATAGAGGAGAGCGATGGCGGGATTGATCTTCACCACCACTTTAGTCGTGTGCCAATGCATTGCCCTACGGGTCCCCTGAGGGACGTTGACGCGAGCTGCACGGGTTGCATGAGAGATTTTCAGAACCTCTTTAAAAGTGGCACCACTTGCGCTATGAGCAGTGGTGCGGGCCACTTTAGGAGTAATCTCTGAAGAAATTTGAGAGCGAGTCTCAGAAGAGACTTTGCGGTATTGCCGCATTGTGATTTGTCATGTATATTGCATATATAATATCACATTCCCATAATTATTATTATATAAATCATGTATTTAGTCTTATATTCTTCTTTTTAAATGCAGGCCCATTACTAAAGGAGAGGGAAGAAAAATGAGCCCAAAAGCCTATCAAAATTCTGATTTAATTCAGAATTAATTCAAATCAAAGATCAGGGCAAATCAGATAAGATAAAACCAGTTAAAACAAGATATTCACAAATTAAATGGTTAAAGCTAAAGATCAAAGGAGGTTTCATCAAATCTAGGACCTAAAATTGCAAATCCAGTAAGAGATATAAGCATATCGCAAAACCAGGGAGCAGCACTCCCCGGGTGTGGCCACCTGGCCACACCCAGGCCACAGAAACACGGCCAAAGCCACATTTTCGTAGCTTTGTTAAAATGGTTGGGGGAGCATTTGCTCCTCCTATCTTCGTACGCTCTCCCCCGTTTGGTTTTTCCTTATAAATACTGCATTTTACAGAGAATGAGGGACCGAAGACTAGTTTAAATTTTTCTCTTATTTTTAGGGTTTAAGATCTTTGTTAGATAGTTATTAAGAATTTGTATCTGAGTTTTTAATTGTTAGTTTAGTCCAGAAACAAAGTGATAGAGAGAAAAAGAGTGATTGTAATCTGAAGTTAAAGTGACATCAATAAAGATTCTACGGACTTCTTTTCTTCTCCAACTAACGGGAATGTTGAATTTCAATTTAATGTTTTCTTTTTTAGTAAGAGTAGCTAAATCTCTTCTTTCTGGGCTCACTAATCTCTCCTTTCTATTATTGTTTCTTGATCAGTATTAATGGAAAGACCCAACTGAATCATATGAATGCTTTAAACTAAGCCTTACGTATTGCGAGTGTTCTTGAAGGCACATGAGGATGGGATTGGGTTTTTGAACTTAATCTTAAAATTTATCATTAAAGAACTTGTTTTTATTCCATGTTGCTTATTGCTTTGATGGTTTAACATTCAACTCAAGAAAAGATTTCAAAACTAGAGTTCGGTTTCTAAAATAAACCATCTTTTGTGTTTTAGTTGATCTCTTTTAAATACAAGGCTAAACTTTTTTTTGCCTATGATCTCATTGAGGCGCTCAAACTTTCAAGAAAAGAATCTAGAGTTGGGTAAGGATTAGTGAGCTTAGATCTTTTTCATATATTAAAACAAACAACCAATCACTCTTCAAGCCTTTTTAAAGATTATCTTTTCCAAAGCCTTCTCTAAGTTTTCAATTTTTCTTTAAATCACTTCCCTACTCTCCATTCTCTTTTCAACATAAAAAAATACCGACACCATTCTTTGCTTTTGAAACAATACATTGAAAAGCTTTCATCGTATTGTTCCTCGTGGACACGACCCGTTAGTCCAACGCTAGACGGTAATTCTTACTTCATTTACTTGCAATCAAATTTTTGTCACCATTGTCGGGGAGAGAACGGTGTAATTATTTTTTTAACAAGTTTGGTGTCTTATTTCAGGGCCATCAAGAAATCAGATTTAGCGCTCAAGCATTGCAGGAGAAGACTTGCTATTCTGTGCCCCTACTCTAGAAAGCAAGAAACAGAATTTCAAGAAATTGCAGCGCAAAAGCTTGAAATTTTTTGGATTACTAAAAAACTCTTTTTTGCAGGACATATTGCTTTGCAAAATACAGTTTTTTGTGTGGGTTCATTCTGCTATATCTGATATGCACATACCCTATTTTTAATCTAATAGTAATCTGATCGATTGCCAATTGCTTAAAAAAACGTTTAGACTTGCATTCTAGGCATTTGTCTAATAACTTTTCTTTTACAATTATTGTTGAAGAAAGCTAGAGACAAGGCATGTTTGTATAGCATCTAGCATAGGAACATTCTTAGATAATTTACTTGCTTTTTAATTGTTAATATTGCTTTTTACTTGCACACTTGCACAATCTGTTTTAAGGGCAAAACCCAAAACAAGATAAGGTAGGGAAGTCATTACCCTTCCTTAGCCCACAAACCATCTCCAAGCATACACAGCCTAAGCCTAACTTAAAATCTAATAGACGTTGGCCTTAGGGATATCTTGAACTCATTAGGAGATTATCCTAAGGGGGAAGGTATTAGAATTTGATTCCTGACAAATCAGTATCTAAGGACAGGATTGAGGCGCGAAACCCCGAAGGTGGTGATTTGACTTAATTAGGCCCGTCGCTTTTGTGCGGATACCTCCCACCAATCTTGCCCTGACCTGGCTGATTAGCTTGTGGTCAAAGTCTGTATTATCCCTCTTGTGGACGATCAACCAGTTAGGAGTTATCTAGGTCAAGTTTACCTTAGACTAGGCTTGGTTGTTTTTTTCTTGTTAACTATTGAACTTGTTTGTGGTAGTGTTTGTGTATGCAAGTGTGGTCAAGAGAACCAAATTCATCTAGGTTAATTAGAAACGCATCACCACCCAAGCTTGAACCAAGACCAGATCCAGTTATGGCTCAACCAATATCTTTGCAAGATAGGTTCTATCCCATTAGAACCACACTTCCATCTTGCATCCAACTTCCATCGGTTGGTGAACACAGCTTTGAGCTCAAGCCTCTGTTCATCAACACACTCCCTAAGTTTAATGGCTTAGAGTCCGAAGATGCTTATTTCTTCATAAGAGAATTTGAGGAAGTATGCTTAAAGATGAAAATCTCATACCTTATAGATGATGCTATTAGGTTGAGATTTATCCCATTTGCTCTTAAGGACTTAGCCAAGAAACGGCTTTACACTTAGCGGCCGGCTCTATCACTTGATGAGATGGTTTCATCAAGGTCTTCTTGAAGAAATTCTATCCAATTTATAAGACCGCTCACATTAGGAAGAGCATCATGTAGTTCAAGAAAGACCTAGTGAACCGTTTTAGAGGTACTTTGAACGCTTCAAAGACCTCCTTGACCAATGTCCTCATCATGGAATAGAGAAATGGCGAAAATGCAAAATTCTTTATGACGGTTTAGACTACTCAAGAAAGACCCTTTTAGAAACCATGTGTCAAGGGGGATTCTTGCAAAAGGATGAGAATGAAGGATGGGATTTATATGAGTATCTAGCTGAAAAGATCATCCAATGGGAACCGGCTAATGAAAACCCTATGAATTCAAAATCCATCTCTTTAAAAGGAGGTCTCCATTCAATTGAATCATCCATAGCGTCGAGGTTAGAATAGAAAACCTAGTGAGAAGAGTGAAAGTTTTAGAAACTAAGGACCAAGTCCAGTCAATCAAGTTAGTCCAAACCAATTTTCAACTCTGGGTTGTACTTATTGTCAAGCCATGAATCATGTGTTTGAGGTGTGCCCTGTGTTTCAAGCTCAACAACAATTTATGGAGCTGATGAAAGCAGCCTTTTCAAGACCCAGCAATAATCCTTATGCACACACGTACAATCCTGGCTGGAGAAATCACCCGAATTTCTCATGGAGCCAAAACAACAATGATCACTCATGGTCAAACCATTCAACCACTTCCATCATTCCAATAATTCTTCCAATCATCAACCCAACTTTTCAAATTACCATCACAATTCTTCCAACAATTTTTCAAATTGTCAACAAAACTTTCCTAACCAAACTCCACAATCTTTCTTCCAGAATCCTCAACTTGAAAGGAGAATGACTGATTTTGAGAGAAACATGAAAAGGTACTTGAAGAACCAAGATTCCCTCATACAAACAATGCAGAGGTTAGAGGTTCAAATGAACCAATTAGCCAATCCATAGAATGAGAGGCAAAAGGGTACCTTGCCTAGTCAGCCAGTAATGAATCCTAAGAATTCTCAACAAGCTCATTTGGCTGAGGATCAATCATTAAATTAATATAATATTGTTCATACATTGAGGTCGAGAAAGAAAGTTGAAAATCAAGTGTCAACACCATCAAATTCCATTCAGCACAACCACACACAAGCATCCACCTCATCTAGACCCAATCCTTCCAAATCTGACGAATCTGAAACGGGTAAGTTAACTAGTTGGCGAACAAGCCTATAGTACCATTTCCTAATAGGCTAAAAAATAATAAGTAGAATCCACACATAGATAAGATAATTGATATTTTCAATCAAGTGAAGATAAATGTGCCACTTCTTGATGCCATCCAATAAGTTCCATCCTATGCAAAATATCTCAAGGACATGTGCACTAAGAAGAGAAAGACTAATGTTCCCAAGAAAGTCTTCTTAGCCACTAATATTAGTGAGCTACTGTCGGGTCCGATCCCTATCAAGTACAAGGATCTTGGTTGTCCTACCATTGCCTGCACTATAGGACAAGCCGAGATTAATCGTGCACTTCTTAACTTGGGGGCAAGTATCAACTTGCTCTCCTTCTCAGTTTATCAATAATTCGGGTTGGGCGATCTTAGTCCAAGTCGAGTCACAAACCAACTAGCTGACCATTCAGTAAAAATTCCTAAGGGGAAAATTAATGATGTCCTTAGCCGGGTCAGGAGTTTATCTACCCTGTTGATTTCATAGTTCTTGAGATACAACATGTGTCAGTCCTAAGGCTCAGACTCATGTTATTCTAGGGCGTCCATTCCTTGCTATTGCCAACGCTATTATCAATTATAAGAACATGAGGTTAACCTTTGGGGACATGATTAGAGAAGTCAATATCTTCAACCTAGGAAAGCAACCCCGTGATGTTGAGGATCAACATTTGAAGTCAACCTTATTGAGAGCTTGACAAGTGAACATAGAGAAGAATTGGAAGTAGAAACTGATTGTGACTTCAAGTTAGAATCTGACAAATTTAACCTTGATCAGGTTGTCGAGTCTGTTGTGAATTGGGCCTCAAACCCTATTTCACCAAAAGTGGAGCCAATAAATTTGACTCCTTCCAGTGAGCATTCCCCTTCATTAGAATTGAAAGCCTACCTGCGCATCTCAAGTACGTCTATCTAGGCGAACAAGAGACCTTTCCTGTCATAATTCCCTCCCATTTAAATGACGGGTAAGAAGGAAATCTTAAAGCAATTCTTAGAAAATATAGGGAAGCTATTGGTTGGACTATGACCGACATAAAGGGATTGAGTCCAACCATAGTTCAACATCGCATACATCTCAATGAAGATGCAATACTGAAAAGAGACCCGCAGCACAGGTTAAACCCTATAATGCAAGAGGTTGTTCATGTTGAATTTATGAAACTCTTAGACAACGGGATAATCTATCCAATTTCTGATAGCCAATGGGTAAGTCCTGTCCATGCGATTTCAAAGAAATCCGGTTTCACCGTCGTGGAAAATAAGAACAAAGTGTTGGTCAAAACTCAACTTCCCATAAAAATTCGAGTTTGTATTGACTATAGGAAGCTTAATGCAGCAACTCGTAAGGACCATTTCCCGCTTCCCTTCATTGATCAAATGCTTGAACGTTTGGCAGGCCACGAGTATTACTGTTTCTTAAACGGTTACTCGGGGTATAATCAGATTCCCATTGCTCTTGAGGATCAAAAAAGGACTACTTTCACATGTCCATTTGGGACATTCGCTTATCGTCGGATGACTTTCGGCTTGTGCAATGCCCCAGCAACGTTTCAACATTGCATGTTGAGTCTTTTCTCTGATATGGTAGAACGATTCTTATAAATCTTCATGGATGATTTCTCCATCTACGGAGATTCATTCACTTAATGTCTTCACCATTTAGAACTTATCCTCCAACGTTGTGCTGAGAAAAAATCTGACACTAAACTGGGAGAAACGCCACTTCATGGTAAGACATGAAATTGTCTTGGGTCAGAAAATCTCTAAGAAAGAAATTAAAGTAGATAGAGTAAAAATTGAGGTTATTGCTAAGCTCCCCATGCCTAAATGCGTGAGGATATTCGATCCTTCTAAGAGCACGCCGGTTCTACCGAAGATTTATCAAGAATTTTAGCAAGATTGCGAGACCCTTAACTAATCTGTTAGCTAAGGATGTGTCCTTCACTTTTAATGATGAATGTATAAATTCTTGAGAGAAGCTTAAGAAAGAGCTTATTTCTGCACCAATCATATCTGCACCAGATTGGTCTAAGCCGTTCAAAATTATATGTGATGCTTCTGATTTTGTCATAGGCGCTGTCCTAGGACAGCGCATTGATAACAAGCAGCATGTGATTTACTACTCTAGTACGACTCTCAAATATGCTCAAATGAACTACGCTACAACTGAGAAGGAATTCTTAGCAGTAGTGTTATTGAAAGTACACCTAGAGGGGGGTGAATAGGTGTACCGCTACTCTAATGAACTAAATGCAGAAATTAAAACTAAATTACAACTACACTTAATGCAACCAACGAGTGTAGCCGAATTCCCCGTGAAGGGCTCTGGACTAACTCCTCTTGATTCCTCTGAATAAGAGTTAAGGCGCTATATGAAACTCTCGTGGTTAAGCACAAGTGGGGCACACACAAACAACCAAGCATATAATATGATATGGCAATATGAATCAATACACAACACAAATAGAGAGAGAGAGAGTTCAGAGTCAATGGATCAAACGCAAACAACAAGATGTGTTTCGAGGTTCGAGCACCGAGCTCTACGTCCCCGCCTTCACCGAGAAGGATTTCCAATCCACTAGGAGTACCGAACTCCTCTCTCAACCAATACAACCTCCACCGAGGCAATACAAAAGGTCTACCGAAGATCGGAGTACCGAACTCCACCAAACCAACCAATACAACGTCAACCTCTACCAAAGAGGGAGCTAACCACAACCCAAATCAACCCTACCAAAGAGGGGTACAACAAGTAAAGGGTTTACAACTTGGTGGTTTCCTCAACCACAAACAATTTTCTTTTTTCACAAAACAAGTGATACTATAGAGAGGATAGAATGATAGCTCAAGTGTGAAAAATCAAGTGTTTGGAAATCAAAAACTCAAAGAAAACTATTGGGAAAATAGCTAGGATAAGAATAAAATTAAGATCAAAAACCAATCCCAAAGCTTTTCCTTTTTCTTGAATTTTCCAAACCTTTTTTAAACAAATAAAGATGAACTCTTTAAGCACCAAAAACTTTTTGAAAAACTTGCTTGAATAAACACTAGAGAGTAGGAATTTTTGGCTCTAAAAATCTTAGGGAAAAACTCAAAACAATGGGGTATATAAAGCCCCAATCCAAAACTAGCCGTTAGGTTGATCAGTCAGCCTTGGCGGTTGGCGGTGGACCGGCCGGTCGACCGCCAATGGTCAAATTTTTGACCGTTGGAAGCTAGCGGTCGACCGCCCGGTCGACCGTCCCAATCCAGAGAGCAAATGCTCTCTGGCCGGTCGACCGCGCGGTCGACCGTGCCAAGCCTTACGGTCGACCGGTCGATCGACCGCCCCCACCTGAGAGTGGGGTACTTGCAGTCGGTCGACCGCTCGGTCGACCGGCCCAAGTGGCTGGCCAAGCATGCACGTTTTGTGTACGTCGGTCGACCGGTCTGGTCGACCGACTCTGGGTCCGGTCGACCGGCCCGGTCGACCGCTAGAGCCTGGCAGAAGGCATTCTGGGACAGAAAAACTTGGTTTAAAATATTCTAGAAAATCCCATAAAACTTCTAAAATTCCACAAAAATAGTTTTATCATAATACATTGAAATATAAACTTGTGTGAAAAATTCCAACATAAATTTCAAACTTTTTGAACCATTTTTGTGACTAATAAATTTTGCCGAAAAACAAAAACCGTATTTTTTCAAACTTGGATTTTCAAATGGAAATCCGATTTTTTTCAAAACTCATCCAAATACAAAAACATGATACTTAAACACTTTGAAACATGTTGCATATGGACATAAGTCCAATATACATGAAACATATATATATCATTGTTTTTGACTTTAATTCCAAAAATATGTTTTGTTAAAAATACCAAAACACCAAAACTCATGAATAGGCATATCAAAATAAGTTTGTCTAAGATATGAAGCATGTATGTATATAGAACATATCTAATATACATTTAAACAATGTAAACTTGTTTTGATATCTATCTATTCATGGAAACCAATATCGGTTAAACCAAAAACCGAAAACCAATATCCAAAACATAAAACGTGTGTGTGTTGTGAACTTGAGCATATCACACTATTCTAATCTTTACAAATGGATCTAAAACAAACTATAAACTATGTACCGAGGTCTTCTTGACGAACTCCGTCTTCAAGTCGACTCGATCCAAAACGTGATCCACCGAGCTTGACTCCAACGAGTGCTATATATGATCTTTATGCTCGGGCTCTTGAATCACCATGAGAAAGGCTTCAAAACTCCTTTGTTGAAGCTAATCACCAACTAATATCTTAATTAAGGATCTGAAACTAATCAACACAAGATTATTAGTAAACATAACTACATGAGTTAATCATCATCAAAACTAGAGTGGAAGGCCTCTGAGCCAACAATCTCCCCTTTTTTGATGATGACAAAACTCATGGAGTTATATATGCATGGATTAAAGTTAAGCTTCAAGGAAGCTCCCCCTTAACTCATGCATCACAATAAACAATAAATATATGCAATGAATATTAAACATGACAATGCATAGACATGCATAAAATAAGGTTTTGAAACCAAACACAAAAACATGCTCTTGATACCAAACATGAAATGTATAAACATGCATAAATAAAACAAGCTCTACATGCAACGAATTGCTCATAAATGATGACTTTCCTGATGAAAAACTCTTAGCTGTCTCTAGGGAACCTTGGTTTGCTGATATAGTGAATTACTTAGTCACAAACCAAACTCCATCTCATTGGTCTAAAAACGATCTATACCGATTCTTATTCTCAAGTCCAGTATTTCTTTTAGGAGGAACCGTATCTTTTTAAGTACTGTTGTGACCAAATGATTAGAAGATGCATTCCTAATGAAGAAATTAAGGGTGTTTTATCCTTTTGTCATAAACTTGCATGCGATGGACAATTTGGTCCCCGCAAGACTGCTGAAAAGGTGCTGCAAAGTGGGTTCTATTGGCCTACTTTATTCAAAGATGCTCATAAATTTTGCAAGACGTGCCCTAGATGTCAAATGGTAGGAAGGATCTCGAAACGAGATATGATGACCCTCAACCCAATCTACAAATAGAACTTTTTGATGTTTGGGGCATCGACTTTATAGGTCCATTTTCTAATTCATTTAGAAACCAATACATATTGGTTGCTGTGGACAATGTGTCCAAGTGGGTAGAATCAATTCCAAGTAAAACTAATGATAACAAAGTTGTCATAAAGTTTTTGAAAGAGAACATTTTCTCGCACTTCGGAACCCCTCTTGCTATCATCAGTGATAATGGTACTCACTTTTGATGATGACAAAACTCATGGAGTTATATATGCATGGATTAAAGTTAAGCTTCAAGGAAGCTCCCTCTTAAATCATGCATCACAATAAACAATAAATATATGCAATGAATATTAAACATGACAATGCATAGACATGCATAAAATAAGGTTTTGAAACCAAACACAAAAATATGCTCTTGATACCAAACATGAAATGCATCAACATGCATAAATAAAACAAGCTCTTGATACCAATTAAAAATCAAACTAACCAAACTATGTTCTTTAAAAACAAACACTCTTGATACCAATACTTGATACCAATGAAAAACATGCATAATCATAAAAACATGCATATAAACTCAAAACTCAAATATTTCTCCCCCTTTTTGTCAATCATCAACAAAGGGGTCCAAATAAAACATATTCTTCCAACATGATACCAATTAAAAAATATATCAATATAAGTGAACCATGATACCAATTGAAAGATAATCAATATAAAAATTCTTGTTATCAATAATACCAATTGAAGGAAATAAATCAATAGTACCAATTGAAAGTAAACAAAGTCTTGATACCAATTGTAAATATTTTTCATTTTGAACATATGATACCAAATTAAAATCTATTTTTCAACATAAAGCATGGGAGTAGAAATCAAAGGTAAACCAAATACCAATTGAAAGATAAAATACGAATTTTCTCCCCCTTTATGAAACACCAAATAAAACGATGCATAAGCTTTATTAAAAGGTCAATTGAGATACCAATTGAAAAATAGAGTCTGAATCAAGCTTAGCATAGACTTTGTGCTTAACAATATAGAGATATAATAAGCACAAACAAAATATATATGAGTATACAAAAGAATGTCAATATTGATACCAATTGAAAAGATCCAATGATACCAATTGAAACTATAATAAGATCAAGTGCATAACTCATATAACCTACCACCCATTTCATGCACATGTTTAAAAGGATTTTCAATAAAGTACATACAAGGCATGGTCTCCCAACCAACCGCCCTTAAAAGGTAGGGGTTTTCAAAAATAGGTTTGAAAAATATAGTATGTTTGAAAACTCTACCATAACGAAGAATACCGCAACTAGTTAAATGAAAAATCTTGAAAACTAGTACGAAATCCTTCAAGCAAGGAATAAAACAAACTTATATTTCATAAAAAACATGTAAATCACATGGTCACTAAACACTCAAAGTCCATGAAGCCCATACATACTCATGAAAACATAATCATGAGAAACATTTAAATGAAGTGAGTGTACAAGTGTTATGTGAAACACATAATCATGAAATTAGGCAATAAAGCTCAAAATTTCTTAACACATGAAAATCATCAAAACGATTAAATCTTCAAGGCATATGTATGTCTTATACAAACCAAAGTATACATACATATCCAAACATAATGAGTCCACAAATATATATGCATGAAGGCACGTGGCTCAAAGGATGTATATGTATAATCAATAGTTTGGACAAGATAGACATATACATGAAGTTAAACATATAAACATGAAAATATGGATAAAATAGGAATACAAGTCAAATGAATGAATCATCAAAACTAGACTATACTAGCACATCTAATGGGTACAAATAAGCGTTCAAGCGCAAACATATAAAATTTATTTGTGGCCCACTATATGTACAAGTATAAATCCTAATTATAATGAAAACTAATATCCAAACGAGTAATCAAAACATGAAGCATAAAACGATACATAAATAACATGATAAACATAAATACGATCATTATGTAAATCCACATGCTATTGAGCTATGATATACATAATAGCTAAATAATGGTGAGAACACAACATATGGGTTCATATAAACATGGGTGATCTCAAATGCTATATATGCATATCAATGATCTAATAATCATGGCATTTAACATAATAATCTACAATTATGAAGCATCAAAATAAAAATCACAAACATCCATATGATCATTATGTATATGCATATGCATTAGATCTAGGATATACATATTAGTTTAAAACAAAGTGAGAACACAAAGATATAAGTCCATATTAAACATGGGTGTCTCAAATAACTAAACATGTATATCACTAATCTAATAAACATGGCATAAGCATAATGAACAATAAAACAAGACATGCTATAAATCAAAGACATGAAAAGCATGCAAACATAAATAAGGAGTAAGAGACCGTTACCAAAACCTAGAAGGCAACTCTCCATGTCTCTAAAACAAGGTGGTCCTCCCATCAAACTTTCCTTGAAAGTGATGCATCCAAAATTGTCCTCTTTAAGCTCGGAACGCATCCACCTCAAGGCACCATTTCTCTCACGTCATGCGAGAGCCCACTCCTACATCAAATACAATAGGGGTGGTCTTTGGTACCCATACTCTTTTGGGTCCATGGGGGTTAGTTCCTTTCCTAACCCAAACAAATTTATTTGCTAAATTAGAATCATTTATACGATCATAACAGAATTTAGCAAGGTGGCCCTTACGTCCACAATGTGTACAAGTGTACACATGAGCATACATGTGATGGATGTGACCGCGAGGAGCATGTGTATGCCGTGTATGGTGTGCATGCAAAGATGGAACTTGTTTCTTTCGAAACATAGATTCCAGACGTGTATGGTTCTTGACACATTTGCTCAAAATGGAGCCCAAACAATCCATATTCTTCTTTATCAATTTTATATCATTTTCAATTAAAGAAGAAGTGTGGCAAGCAATAGATGAGCTAGGTGAACCTACACTAGCATGGCAAACATGTGTATCTATATCATTTTTCAAAACAATATTCTTCTTTAAACAAACTTCCAAGTCCTTTGAAATGGAAGCAATTTTCATTTTTAAAGAATCATTTTCTTTTAAAACAAAATTAACTTTTGAAGACAAGTTTTCATTTTTCTTCAAAATTATTTCACAATCATTTTTATTTTTTAAAAATTCATTTTCTTTTAGGGCAATATCAAGTTTAGACTTCAATGAATCCCTCTCATTAGAAATCTCCACTTTCTCTTGCAAAACCAAGTCTAGTCTTGAACTTAAAACTTTATTTTCTTTATTAAGTTCAAAACTCTTATTTTTCAAGAGAATATATTTTTCCAATAATTTTTCACAAACAATAGAAAGTTCTTCATTCAAAGCATTAGGATCCACATAATCATTACTAGAAGAACTAGCATCATCACAATCTAATTGAGATTCTGAATATACCTCAAGGGAGTCATTCTCTTGGACCATGAAGCATTGTGGCTCGGATTCTCCACTAGATTCATCCTCCACGATGTTGGGCATTTGTAGCTCGGAGGAAGTCAACTTGTTCCACACTGAAAAGGCGGAATCAAAGTTAGAAACAAGCATAAGATAATCTTTGTTAAGCGTGTTTCTAATAGCCTCAAGGGCAAGTGTATTGGCCCCTATATGATTGTGATTACCAAGATCGCATTTCTTGGTAGCGGTAAGGAAAACATGCAAGCCTAGGGTTTTCAAATACATGGACATCCTAAATTTTCACGTGTCAATGTTGGAAACATCAAACATGGGAGGTGACAAACAATCCATGAGTGTGTGCAAACAATATACGTGCAAATGCAAATGATAGATTAGCAAACCAAGATCACACTCCTAGGTGGTTAAACCAAATATCAGGAGCGTAGGCTTTGATACCAATTGAAAGTACACCTAGAGGGGGGTGAATAGGTGTACCGCTAATCTAATGAACTAAATGCGGAAATTAAAACTAAATTGCAACTACATTTAATGCAACCAACAAGTGTAGTCGAATTCCCCGTGAAGGGCTCTGGACTAACTCCTTTGATTCCTCTGAATAAGAGTTGAGGCGCTATATGAAGCTCTCGTGGTTAAGCACAAGTGAGGCACACACAACAACCAAGCATATAATATGATATGGAAATATGAATCAACGCACAACACAAATATAGAGAGAGAGTTTAGGGTCAATGGATTAAACGCAAACAACAAGATGTGTTTCGAGGTTTGAGCACCGAGCTCTACGTCCCCGCCTTCACCGAGAAGGATTTCCAATCCACTAGGAGTACCGAACTCCTCTCTCAACCAATACAACCTCCACCGAGGCAATACAAAAGGTCTACCGAAGACCGGAGTACCGAACTCCACCAAACCAACCAATACAACCTCAACCTCTACCAAAGAGGGAGCTAACCACAACCCAAATCAACCTCTACCAAAGAGGGGTACAACAAGTAGAGGGTTTACAACTTGGTGGTTTCCTCAACCACAAACAATTTCCTTTTTCCACAAAACAAGTGATCCTATAGAGAGGATAGAATGATAGCTCAAGTGCGAAAAATCAAGTGTTTGGAAATCAAAAACTCAAAGAAAACTATTGGGAAATAGCTAGGATAAGAATAAAATTAAGATCAAAAACCAATCCCAAAGCTTTTCCTTTTTCTTGAATTTTTCAAACCCTTTTTAAACAAATAAAGATGAACTCTTTAAGCACCAAAAACTTTTTGAAAAACTTGCTGGAATAAACACTAGAGAGTAGGAATTTTTGGCTCTAAAAATCTTAGGGAAAAACTCAAAACAATGGGGTATATAAAGCCCCAATCCAAAACTAGCCGTTAGGCTGATCTGTCAGCCTTGGCAGCTGGCGGTCGACCGGCCGGTCGACCGCCAGCGGTCAAATCTTTGACCGCTAGAAGCTAGCAGTCGACCGCCCGGTCGACCGCCCCAATCCAGAGAGCAAATGCTCTCTGGCCGGTCGACCGCGCGATCGACCGTGCCAAGCCTTACGGTCGACCGGTCGGTCGACCGCCCCCACCCGAGAGTGGGGTACTTGCAGTCGGTCGACCGCTCGGTCGACCGGCCCAAGTGACTGGCCAAGCGTGCACGTTTTGTGTACGTCGGTCGACCGGTCCGGTCGCCGGCCCTGGGTCCGGTCGACCGCCAGAGCCTGGCAGAAGGCATTCTGGGACAGAAAAACTTGGTTTAAAATATTCTAGAAAATCCCATAAAACTTTTAAAATTCCACAAAAATAGTTTTATCATAATACATTGAAATATAAACTTGTGTGAAAAATTCCAATACAAATTTCAAACTTTTTGAACCATTTTTGTGACTAATAAATTTTGCCAAAAAACAAAAACCGTATTTTTCCAAACTTGAATTTTCAAATGGAAATCCGATTTTTTCAAAACTCATCCAAATATAAAAACATGATACTTAAACACTTTGAAACATGTTGCATATGGATAAGTCCAATATACATGAAACATATATATATCATTGTTTTTGACTTTAATTCCAAAAATATGTTTTGTTAAAAATACCAAAACACCAAAACTCATGAATAGGCATATCAAAATAAGTTTGTCTAAGATATGAAGCATGTATGTATATAGAACATATCTAATATACATTTAAACAATGTAAACTTGTTTTGATATCTATCTATTCATGAAAACCAATATCGGTTAAACCAAAAATCGAAAACCAATATCCAAAACATAAAACGTGTGTGTGTTGTGAACTTGAGCATATCACACTATTCTAATCTTTACAAATGGATCTAAAACAAACTATAAACTATGTACCGAGGTCTTCTTGACGAACTCCGTCTTCAAGTCGACTCGATCCAAAACGTGATCCACCGAGCTTGACTCCAACGAGTGCTATATATGATCTTTATGCTCGGGCTCTTGAATCACCATGAGAAAGGCTTCAAAACTCCTTTGTTGAAGCTAATCACCAACTAATATCTTAATTAAGGATCTGAAACTAATCAACACAAGATATTAGTAAACATAACTACATGAGTTAATCATCATCAAAACTAGAGTGGAAGGCCTCTGAGCCAACAATCTCCCGCTTTTTTATGATGACAAAACTCATGGAGTTATATATGCATGGATTAAAGTTAAGCTTCAAGGAAGCTCCCCCTTAACTCATGCATCACAATAAACAATAAATATATGCAATGAATATTAAACATGACAATGCATAGACATGCATAAAATAAGGTTTTGAAACCAAACACAAAAACATGCTCTTGATACCAAACATGAAATGTATCAACATGCATAAATAAAACAAGCTCTACATGCAACGAATTGCCCATAAATGATGACTTTCCTGATGAAAAACTCTTAGCTGTCTCTAGGGAACCTTGGTTTGCTGATATAGTGAATTACTTAGTCACAAACCAAACTCCATCTCATTGGTCTAAAAACGATCTATACCGGTTCTTATTCTCAAGTCCAGTATTTCTTTTAGGAGGAACCGTATCTTTTTAAGTACTATTGTGACCAAATGATTAGAAGATGCATTCCCAATGAAGAAATTAAGGGTGTTTTATCCTTTTGTCATAAACTTGCATGCGATGGACAATTTGGTCCCCGTTAGACTGCTGAAAAGGTACTGCAAAGTGGGTTCTATTGGCCTACTTTATTCAAAGATGCTCATAAATTTTGCAAGACGTGCCCTAGATGTCAATTGGTAGGAAGGATCTCGAAACGAGATATGATGACCCTCAACCCAATCTACAAATAGAACTTTTTGATGTTTGGGGCATCGACTTTATAGGTCCATTTTCTAATTCATTTAGAAACCAATACATATTGGTTGCTGTGGACAATGTGTCCAAGTGGGTAGAATCAATTCAAAGTAAAACTAATGATAACAAAGTTGTCATAAAATTTTTGAAAGAGAACATTTTCTCGCACTTCGGAACCCCTCTTGCTATCATCAGTGATAATGGTACTCACTTTTGCAATAGATTCTTTGAAGCTCTTACGTGAAAGTATGCTATTACTCACAAGTTGTCCACACCTTATCATCCTCAAACCAGTGGGCAGGTGGAGGTCTCCAATAGACAAATCAAGTTTATTTTGAAGGAGACTGTGAACCAAAATCGGAAAGATTAGTCCACCAAACTTGTGATGCCCTATAGGCCTACAGGATCGCTTTTAAGATGATTTTAGGAATATCTCCTTATAGGTAGGTCTTTAGGAAGGCTTGTCACCTACCTGTTGAGTTAGAGCACCGGGCCTTGTGGGCAATCAAGCAACTAAATTTTAATTTGAACAAGGCCGGTGACCTTCGGAAGTAACAAATTTCTAAATTAGAGTAGTTAAGAAATGAGGCCTATAAAAATGCAAAGATCACAAAAGATAGAGTTAAGATTTTTCATGATAAACATATCAGAAGAAAAACATTTGTCCCTGGACAAAAAGTCCTACCCTATATTCTACGCATTATCTTTTCTAGGAAAGCTATAATCAAGATGGACTAGGTCATTCATTGTTAAATCCGTGTTTCCACACGGTACTGTAGAGATCAGTGACACTAAGAATGAGAATAACTTTAGGTCAACACCTTAAACCTTTCTTTAAATTGGTGCCTGTAAACGAAACAGTTATGAGCCTTTTCGACCCAATGTATCAGTAACCTTACCTCTTTTATATTCCATTTCATGCATCTATACATTTCTTTCATACATTGGGGATAATGCATGAGATAGGAGTGGGGAGGGTTCTAACATGATTAACATTGTTTAAAAGAAATGAAAAAAAAAACTTTTTGAAAAAAAAAGAATAGTATTTTGACGTATTTTTTGTAAGAAATTAAGTCAATTTTAAGGAATAGGAGAATCATAATTAAGATTTCTTATACTTGGTCAAAATAAGATGACTTGTTTGATTTCTAGGGTTAGGAAGCAAAGTTTAGAAAAGTAATTTAGTCTTGATTTTTACCTTGATCAAATATGCACACTTTATACACTTACACACTTAGGGTTCAAAAACAAAGGTTCTTATTTCTTATATAAAAAAGGAAAAGAAAAGAAAAGAAATATGCATATAAATTCTCTGATTAAACTTGGTATTTGTGCCGCATAAAGCATGTATTCAAGCCTAAAAGGGATACATTTTATAAATAAAATTCTTAGTTTCGTGGCCTTGTTTGCTCGAGTGCTTAAGTCCTTAGGGGTGTTTTCTCACTTGGTGCCCTAAGACTGTCCGGTTTGGGTGTCACCGACTAAAGGCTCGTTACATGGTATATTAGAAAACCTAATAGAATTAAGGAATAATACGACCAAAAATAAAAATAAATAAGATATAAGAGTTAAAGTTAAAGAACCCTTAGTCAAAATTTCACGGTCACGAAGCTGCATATGACTTAGGGTAAAATAATAGACTAGATAAGTAATTCAATTTGACTTCTTATTTTGATTGATGACGTGTTTTTGATAGAGACTAAGTTAAGAAATGAAAATTTTGATTTTTCCTATAACTTATGGATTACTTGAACTCTTACAATAATACTTCAAATATTTTATTTCTTTGCAAAATACTTTTCGAAAATACTAACACTATTCTCTTTCTTTATGGATTTTGTGGGTGCAATCTACTGAAAACCATTACGAGACAAAACTCATCCTCTAGGGGTAACCTAGAGATTTAACAGCTTATTGCATATGCTCAGTACAATCAAGTGACCTGGGAAAGTGGTCCAATAATTTCTTTGGATTAGTTTTGATGTTTTGCTCGAAGGCGAGCAAAAAGATAAATGTGGGGTGTGATTGGTCACGTATATTGCATATATAATGTCACATTTCCATAATTATTATCTAATAAATTATTTATTTAGTTATATCCTTCTTTATAAAATGCAGGCCCATTATTAAAGGAGAGAGGAAAAATAAGCCCAAAAGCCCATCAAAATTCTGATATAATTCATAATTAATTTAAATCAAAGATCAGGGCAGATTAGGGCAAATCAGGTGAATCAGAGAAGATAAAACTAGTTAAACAAGCGGTTAAAATAAGAACTTCACAAATCAATTGGTTAAAGCCAAAGATCAAAGGAGGTTTCGTTAAATCTAGGACCTAAAATTGCAAATCCAATAAGAGATAAAAGTATATCGTGAAACCAGAGAGCAGCACCCCCTGGATGTGGCCATCTGGCCACACCCAGGCCATGGAAACACAGCCAAAGCCGCGTTTTCACGGCTTTGTTGAAGTGATTGGGGGAGCGTTTGCTCTCCCTATCTTCGTATGCTCTCTCTCGTTTGGTTTTTCCTATAAATATTGTATTTTATAGAGAAGGAGGGACCTAAGACTAGTTTAACTTTTTCTCTTATTTTTAGGGTTTAAGATCTTTGTTAGATAGTTATTGAAAAGTTGTATCTCAGTTTTTAATTTGTAGTTCAGTCCAGAAATAAAGTGAGAGAGAGAAAGAGTGATTGTAATCTGAAGTTGAAGTGACATCAATAAAGAGTCTACGGACTTCTTTTCTTCTCCAATTCATGGGTATATTGAATTTCAATTTAATGTTTTCTTTTTTAGTAATGAGTAGCTAAATCTCTTTTTTCTAGGCTCACTAATCTCTCCCCTCTAGTATTGTTTCTTGATCGGTATTAATGAAAAGACTCAACTGAATCATATGAATGCCTTAAACTAAGCCTTGCTTATTGCAAGTGCTATTGAAGGCACAAGAGGATGGGATTGGACTTTTGAACTTAATCTTGAAATTTATCATTAAAGAACTTGTTTTATTCTATGCCTGCTTTATTACTTTGATGGTTTAACATTCAACTCAAGGAAAGATTTCAAAACTAAAGTTCAATTTCTATAATAAACCATCTTATGTGTTTTATTTGATCTCTTTTAAATACAAGGCTAATTTTTTTGCCTATGATCTCATTGAGGCACTCAAACTTTCAAGAAAAGAATCTAGAATTGGGTAAGGATTAGTGAGCCCAGATCTTTTTCATATATTAAAACAAACAACTAATCACTCTTCAAGCCTTTTTAAAGATCATCTTTTCTAAAGCCTTCTCTAAGTTTTCAATTTTCTTTAAATCACTTCCCTACTCTCCATTCTCTTTTCAACATAAAAAAACACTGACACCATTCTTTGCTTTTAAAATAATACATCAAAAAGCTTTCATCGCATTCTTCCTCGTGGACACGACTTATTAGCCCAAAGCTAGATGATAATTCTCACTTCATTTACTTGCAATCACATTGCCTTGGGGCTGGCGGAGCCTGTGGAAAGAAATTTCTCAAACTTTTCTTGATCGAATTCGATGACAAGGGATTCCACCATCTTGCCAAGAAGCTGGACATCAGCTTGCTCTACAGCGTTCTCGTCGGTAAAGAAAGCAATCTCCAATGGAGTTTCAGCTTTTGTTTGATCGAAAAAGTGGTGTGAAGTAAAGTTTCTTTGAGTAGCTGAAAAATTACAATGGAACAATTTCGGCTACAAAAGAGGGGAGAAGAACTGGTTTTCTCCTTTGTTTAAGGTTGGGTTCTTCGTGTGGTGATGGAGAATGATTCTTAATCTCCATTGACCGGCTGAATGTCAAGATTCTCTTCAGGATGCTCTCCAAGATCAATAAGAAGGGGCACTATATTTAATACACTAAGCGTTTAGAGTCTACTGACTTTTTTTTCTCCTCTCTCTGGACTTTTGGACAAGTAAGAGAAAAGCAAAAAGCTTTTAGCTTGAGAATTCTCAGCTCTCAATCTTTAAGAGTTTCTCTTTTTCTTCTCTGCTCAGAGAGTCTTCTCTTCAAAAGTCCTCTCTTTTATCATAGCTCCTCAAGTTATTTATAAGGAGTCATAGGGTAATATTGTCCCCTGTAATCCCTCCATAATGGAGATTAACAATTACATTACATGGGGAGTTAATTGACCTAGTAATAGGGGTCAGTTATAACAAACTAGACGCGGACCTTGCATTTGTATAGACGCAGGGCTTATCGTGTCTCAGTCAGAACGCTGAGTTGCTCTGTAACACCCTGCTCCCAGAATACATACTTAGTTGCGTATTCAGATTTTTCAATCATATTTTTTGGTATACTTCCTGTATTTATTTTATATTATGAATTATTTATTGATCTTTTTGCCTTGGATCGGGATTCATGAAATCGGAGTCAGCTCTAGTCTGAACCAGGGACCCGATTCTAGTGTAGTACTCAATTTGATCTTTTCAGTAGTCATATTTGACTGATTTCAGCTTTAAACATCATTTTCCAATATTTTAGATTTCTTATGATTTTCTTAAATTTTCTGAATTAAATTGAAAATCGTCAAAACCGGTGTCGACCAGTGCCGCTGATCGATTCTAAGATTTTTAAATTATAAGTGGAGTTGAATTTATAGAAACAGTTTTCATATTATTTCTTAAAATCATATTTTTCTGTCTAAATATATTTTTTGAGCTTTTTCTGAATTTATCAAAATTCCACCAAATTTGGTGTCGGACAGTATCGCTGGTTGATTTTAGGATTTCTGGTTTACAATCGGAGTTAAATTTTTAGATTCCGCTTTCACATTATTCTTAGAATCATATTTTCTCCTTTAATGCATTTTTTGAGATTTTTCAGAATTTATCAAAATCCGGCCGAACCGGTGTAAACCAGTATTGACGGTTGACTCCAAGATTTTTAATTTGAAAATGGTATTTTATTTCTGAAAACTGGTTTCGTATTACTTCTCAGGATGATGCTTTCTACCTCTAAGTATTTTTGGAGATTTTTTTTGGAACAGTCGATATTTCCTGACTTTATTATAATATTATTATTTTTCAGTATCTTTCCTTTTCTTTATTTATTTCTTTCTTTTCCCCCATCAATTCACCGCCGACCCACACCTCCTCCACATGGAACCCGTTCATATTACCTCCCCCTTTCCCATCAATCTCTTTCTTTCTCTTTCTCTTTCTTTCTCCTTTTTCCTTTCTTTTTCTTTCTCCCTTCTCCTTCGACCTTCTCTCCTCCTCCTTGGCCGCTGGGCCTCCGACCACTGTCGTCAACGAGGACCTCCCTCCAAACTCCGGCCACCTCCTCTTATTACCAACATAAACAACAACATTAACAACCACCACCTCCATCTCCTTCCTCCTCAAAACTACCACCATCTCCATCTTCTTCTCTAAATCCACCACCACCACCATCTTCTCCACTCCAACTCCACCCTCAAAACACCCCACTCCTCCTATTTCCTTTAATTTCTCCACCACCACCGAAAATCACTACAAAAACCATCATCTCCACCTTCAACACCACCCCCTTCTCCCTTCTCCCCTCTATCTTTTGGGGTAACCGGTGGCCACCCCTGCCCGCCAGTGGCCAGCGCTGCCCTGGCGCCGCCACCTGGCACAACCTGGCCAACGGCCAGGCCATTGGCCAGGCCGCGCACCCCTTTGGGGGCGCTGTGCGTGAGCAGGGGGCAACAACCCCCAGTTCTTTTTCTCTCTCTCTCATCTCTCTCTCATTTATGTCTTTCTCCAACTCTCTCTCGTTCCTCTCTCTCTCTTTACTCTCTCTCCTCTCTCTACTATTTCTTTCACTCTCTCTACTGTCTTTCTCTCCTCAGTTTCTCTCTCTAACTCTTTTGTTCTCTCTCTAGCTCTCTCTCTTTCTCTCTATCCTCTCTATTATTCTTTTTCTCTCTAAAAATATTTATTTATATTTTAATATATTGGCGCGTGCGCGAGTTCCTGAGATTTCAGAGTTTTTGGCTTTTTCGAAGATTTATGCAAGTGTACTCGCCTTGATTTGGGTTTCCCCGCTTCATCGGGTCGACGTGTATTTTATTCTATATTTATATATGTTTTGTATTGGGGGTGCCCTGGTATTGTATATGGCCGAGTGCTCATAATTGTACATGTATATGCCTGTGACGAATGCTTGTACTAGGGTAATTTACTTCTTGCACATATACCATGCCTGTGATGTACTTTTTTACTGCTTTATACCATGCGTGGCCGAACATTCGTGGTCGTTAGCCTCTGGGCTCTCTACTTGGTCTCCAGGCCCTATCAACCTCCGGGCTTCTCCACTCCACGGTAGTCTAGATACTATCACGTTTATATCTATACTAGCATGGTACTAACATCTCATGCAGGTACTCTCGTACCAACTTCGAGTTTCTACCCATTTTTGGGCTAGCTACCCAATTGGTTTTATGCCTGCACCCTTATGGGTTTCATGGTGGCTACCGAGAGTGCGCTTAGACCTTGAGCGTACTTTAGCCTCCAGACTCTCGCCCACTTCCTCGAAAGAGAAGTGCGCTTAGACCGTCAGGCCTCTCAACTCTGCCTGGTAGGCATGCTTAATGCTTAGCGCTTTACCAATAGATTCATCTAAGCAGAATTCTACCAGATTTTAAACTCGCCTTCTAAGTCGAGTCATTCCAGTAGCTCCGTCGGGCGCTCTAGTGTTAAACACTGTTTGCTGACCGTACCTCCAGCTTGCCTAGCTCCGCTTGGGTGTTCGCTTGCTTACTTATTACTGAATCGCCAGTTTATTTTTCTTTTATTAATAGTTGTGAAGAGTTTGAAATCTTATTTATACTATTTTTTCTAAAACCGCTTGGTTTTTCGGTATTCGTACCAATCTCGTATATTAGTAGTATTTTCATGCATCGCTTGACGTGCTTACATATACCATGCTGTCTCTTGTCACTGCCTAATATCACTCTCATGTCATGCTATCACCTAACATCTGGCATGACGTACCTGACTCTTATAATTATCACGATAACGGGAATGATAACCTGAAATCTTGTTTACATCTTAATATGCTCAGTACAAATCGTACTCTTGATACACTTGTATTCCTGATACTCTTGACTTGTTCCTGCTCATTCCTGAAATCTGATAATTATCTAATAAACCATAAAATAGGATAACTTACATCGGATCAGGGGAAACATGAGGATATCAATATATGTTCGTGTTTACAGTAATATTAGGTATGTTGTGCAACTAAAACTTCTGGTTCGACCTGAGGGCCTCCAGGTGACCGAGAGGAGCGCTGGCTCCCTCCTTCTTGGTACCATCTTGATGAGGGCATCCTATAAGACCCTTCTATAGACCTTGCGGTCGGTTCCATACACCAGCAATGGAACACCCTGGACCCTGGTCCCAAGCATGCACGGGACCTACTGTAAACATTGTTCATTGATACCCCCGTTGGTTTCCAATAACAACCTTGCTTTACTCAGATGTGGATATATGTATGTTGGGACGCTAGTTCACATATCTAGACATCTAGGTAGGACGAGTAATAATAATAATAAAAGATGTCAACTATATATTGTTGTGTGTCTAGTAATTCGGATCATATGGACTTAGCTTACGATGACGTGAGATATACGATATATAGATGAGGATTCCTTGTCTGGATTATTCCTTCGACGTACTTATCTCTTGAAGCATTAAACTGAGTCTGTACCGCTGGTGTTGCCGTATTTGCCTTCACCGGGTTTTACATCGGATTTCTGATTTATGATCATTATTATATTAGAGCTGCTTACATCCAGCTTTACCACTTGTGTTCTATTCCACCAATCTCCTGCTTTTATCTTATTATACCATGACTATTCTCTGTTTGATATCACTTGCTATCTCTTTACTTGCTCCGGTATGCCTGTGCTCACGACACGATTTTTAATGCATATTTCTGATTCAGATTTATTGATACACGTATGCTTATCTATGCACGTCATTTGGTATTCGCATCACTACTCATTGGGGAGTTCTGACTCCCCTGAATCCTCATGTCCAGGTCTCGAAACTTGGAGCTTGTGAATTCTCCTGGTTGCTGATCAGAGTTGCACAGCAAAAGCGTGGATCGTCGGCAAATCGTCTGAAGCCTTATCCTTCCAGGCCCCCTGTGCGTTTCTCGAGTTTCTTTTTGTAAACTCGTGAGCACTCTTTGTACTGTTCATACTTTTATATCTCCTTGTATTCTCACAATTGCGCCTATCGGTGATGTAATATTCTTGTAATATTGTGTCATATCCTGTGATAACTTTGTAATTGTATTCATATGTTGGAATGTATAATGCACCACGTATTTTCGAACTCTGATTCTTGCCTGCATTGATGCTTAGCGTATATATGTGAGGGTATTTCTGATCTGCGTATATACGTCACAGTAACATCTCCGTATCCGCGAGATCGGGGCATTACATGCTCAAACTTGTGTTTGACGCGGAGTTACTCAAACTCGCATTTAAAGTAAGATGCGGGGTTCTTCAGACCCGTGTTAGACGCGGAGTTCTTCAGAATCGCATGAAACGCGACGTTACTCAAACCTGCATCTGAAGTCTCTGTCTTCCTTTGGACACGAGGTCCGCATTTTAAATTGAAACGCGACCTTCGCGTTTGAAATGAGGTTCGTGTATGATGACTTATCCTTAGTGATTTTTGAACAGTTTACGCTTTCCGGAAAATAGAAGTCTCCTTAATGGCTCCAAGTGTTCAACCCACACGAAGGCTCTCCTGAAAGATGAAAGCGCTCCTAGTAACTAACTCTTACAATCCACGTCAGACTCATCCGCAATGATAACTAAGGGCGTTGCAAAGACATCGAAAAGAGTCACCCAAGAGGCAAACCCTCTCAACTGCTAACTCTCACTCCCTCGGGTAGAACACAGTCAGACAATCATGCAACATAAGTTCCAAGTGTCTTAAGGGGACCACCTCTGTGAGAACTTGACATCGGGGGTATCCTTCGGGATCATCATCGTTCCGAGGACTTCTATCTCAGAGGTTGTAACTCTCGGTTCCCGATATACGTATGTCAATACTGGTATCTGATGATGATTTAATCATCCTGATGGTCGAATTGAGATCATTTCAGCTCAAAATATTATTTTCCATTATTTTGAATTTTTCTGGATTTTTGGAATATTTTTTTGAGAATTATTGGAGAAGGCTCTCAATTTGGAGTCGACCGGTGTCACAGACTGACTCCGGGATTTTTAATTAACAGTCAAGAATGAATTTTGGAGATTTGACTTCACAACAATATTCAGGATGACACCTTTTATTTTTGAGAATTTTTGAGGATTTTTCTGAATTAATAAAGTTTAATACAATAAAATAATACTTAAATATTTGTTCAAAAGAAAATAATGAAATTTAAATAAAAATAAAAATGAATTTGAAACACAAATCTTGGTATTGTGTTCGAACCCATGACACCCTGGAAATGAAAGGAATGCACCAACCACGATGCCCCCATGTTTTGTGGCCAAAGGGTTAGTAATTATTGTTTTATTCCTTTATACCTTTTCTTCCAAAATATGCACGAGACCAAACTCTTATAATTGCTTGTACCAAGTTTCGAAACTATGACGGTATGAACAGACTCTTTCCGCCCAGACCACCAGGCCACATTGGCTTCGTGGGAAGGCGGCAAACACATTTATTTAATCCTTTGAAAGCCCTACCTTCTCCTTCAACCAACAGCCCCACGTCCTCCACCTGCACCCAATATTTTTGGCTCACACCTCCCACTTTCGCACGTATCCCTCCCCTTTCGCTCACGTTCTCCATCTTCCCCATGATTGAGATGGGAAAGGTGTTGTATTATGGAGTGTAAAAGAGCACAAATATATGTATTCAATGGAAAGAGAGATAAGGTTTAGAAACAACCTCAAGTGCTTAGATCACTCCACAAATGTATGAAAGATGATTGATACACCCTTTCCTATCTCCGTTATAGCATAGGGCTATACCGAGTCGATTCTCAGGGAGAGCTCGCGATGGAAGCTTTACGATAGGTAGTGAAGAAAAGAAAACGAAGATTCTTCTTTGTCTTAAAAGAATAAAGAATCAAATGAAAAAGAAATAAAAGAATGGGTGGAAATGTTCATGATGGAAAGTGTAAAGAAATCAAAATTAAGATTGGCTTTGGAAGTACAACTAAAAGAAAGTAAAACTTTGAAAAGATTTAAGATTGAAGAAAACCATGACTAGCTAACCTTACTACCTTGCTAAAGACTTACTAAACTCCGTGATAGTGAATGCGTGCCTCATGTTGATTCATCGGCATAGATTTGTCTTGCGTGTTGATCTAATTACTTTCCCACTTGGATGACGGGGGATCATTCTCGGACTTGTCTTGTAGCCTCATAGATGTCATTGGCCTACAAGATAGACTTTCAATAATGGAATCAAAATAGCGACACACAAGGGATGCTAAGGAAGAAGATACAACATTCAATAATGGACATAAAGAAGTTGTACAACAAATAGCATATGTTTGGTGATCCATCTCCATGTTCCATCAAGGCACTTGTTCAAAGACAAGGCTCTAAATGAGGCACACATGAATCATATGGAATTACAACAAGAACTAGCCAAGCAATGAAAGTAACCCATCGGAGAAGAGAAGACCATACAACTTGCAAGATGAAATATAGCAATCACCCATGAGTTAGTAGTTAGCAAGGTTAGTGGTTAGCTAGTACATGTAGAAAATGAAAAGTCACCTAGAGGGGGGGGTGAATAGGTGACAATGCTAATTTATGAACTAAATGCGGAATTTAATAACTAAATGCAAATTACACTCAAGTGTGATCAACAAATGATTCACACACAACCAAGCCAAGCAAATATGAATGCACAATATGAATAAGGCAAGGCACAAAGTAAAGAGAGAGATAGAGAGAGCCAATGGATCAAGCGCAAACAACAAGATATGTTATCGAGGTTCGAGCACCCAGCTCTACATCCCCGCCTTCGACACACGAAGGATTTCCACTAGCTTGTCCACTTAGGACCCTTTACAAGGAGTACCCAACTCCTCTCTTTACAACCTCCTCCCTGAGGCACAAATCCAAGCCAGCCAACACAACCTCCTCCTTGAGGCAAACTCCAACAATCACAACCTCCTCCTTGAGGCAAGTTCCAAACCAATACAACAAACTCCCAATCACCAACCAATACAAGGATCACCTCTCAACTAGAGGGATACAACCCAAAGCACAAAGCTAAGAAAAGATTGGGTTACAACTTGGTGGTCACAACAACAACCACAAACAACTTCTTCTTCCACACAAATAACCTATAGATATAGATAGTAGATTTTTGCTCAAGTGTGGAGAAAACCAAGGAATGGAAATCAGAAATCACAAAGAAAATCCTTGAAAAAATCAAGAAATCAAGATAGAATAGTTCAATCAAAATTCTTTCCCAAAAATCCTTTCTTTGATTTTCCAAACCCTAATGAAAACACCAAATGGATTGTTCAATTCAAGCTCAAAAACTTCTTTTGATTGCTTTGAAAACACCAGAGAATCAGCAAAAATTCGCACAAAAAATCTTAGAGAAAACCTCTCTCAAATGGGGTATTTATAGGCAATTACAGAAAATAGCCGTTTACAGAACTTTTGCCAGAAATAGCCTTCCGGTCGACCGGGACGGTCGACCGCCCAACGGTCAAATTTAGAACCGTTGTGGCTACCGGTCGACCGCCTCGGTCGACCGAAAATACCTGAGAGCAAACAGCTCTCTGTCGGTCGACCGCTTCGGTCGACCGGATGCAGTGTCAGCCTGCGTGCACGTATCCGTGCACGTCAGTCGACCGGAGCGGTCGACTGGCTTCTTTGGTGCGGTCGACCGTACCAGTCGACCGGCCAAGCCTGGCAGACAAAAATCAGGTCTGAAATCTAGGGAAAAAATATTATAATAAATCCCACAAAATCTCTAAAATTCCACAAAAATAGTTTTATCATTTTATATTGAAATACAAACTTGTGTTAAAAATCCTAACACAAATTTCAAACATATTTGACTATTTTTGTGTCATAGAAATTTTGCCAAAAACCAAAAACCGTATTTTCTAAAACCTTGTATTTTGAATAGAAAATACACATTGTCTAAAACTCATCCATGATACAAAAATATGATATTTAAACACTTTGAAGCATATTGTATATGAATAGAAATTCAATATACAAGAAACATATATATATCATGATTTTTGTCATTAAGTCCAAAAATATGTTTTGTTGTAAATACCAAAACATAAAACACATGGAATAGATTATCAAACAAAGTTTGTCTAAACAATTGAAGCATGCATGTATATAGAACAAATCTAATATACATAAACCATGTAAACTTGTTTTGATAAAAAATCTATTCATGAAAACCAAGATCGGTTAAACCTAAAACCGAAAATCAAAACATGAAAGGTGTGTGTTGTGAACTTGAGCTTATCATACTATTCTAATCTTTACATTTAGGATCTAAACCCAAACTAAAACTATGGATACCTAAGTCTTCTTGTAGAGCGCAATCTCCAAGCTAGAGCGCAATCTCCAAGTCGGCTCGATCCAAAAACTCTTGATTCACCGAGCAAGTGCAATGTATGATCTTTGATGCGCGGGCTCTTGAATCAACATGTGCAAGCTTCCAATACATCTTGTTGAAGCTAAACACCAACTAATATCTTGATTAATAATCTGAAACTAAAATCACAAGATAATTAGTACACATAACTACATGAGTTAATCATCATCAAAATTAGAGTGAAAGGCCTTTGGGCCAACAATCTCCCCCTTTTTGATGATGACAAAACTCATGGAGTTATATATGCATGGATTAAAGTAAAGCTTCAAAGAAGCTCCCGCTTAACTCATGCATAGGAATAAACAAACAATAAGATGCATATAAACAGGGTTCTTGAAACAAAATGAATATGCATATGAAACATGCTATTGATTCCAATTCTAGCAAACAACTAAATTACCAAAACATGCTCTTGATACCAATGGATACTAATAAAAACAAAACTCATAATGCTCTTGATACCAATACCAATGGAGATGAAATGAACATAAAACTGAAAACTCATGCATATCAACTCCAATAAATCTTCTCCCCCTTTTTGTCAATCATCAACAAAGGGGTAAAAACAAAAGATATGAATTCTTCTCCCCCTAAATATATGAAACAAAGAATAAACAAACTACTTCAAGGGGTGAAACCAAAAATGATACCAATTAAAAAAAATGTGTCAAAGAAGTGCATTATGATATCAATAGAAAGTGATCATAAAAACATTTAAGAAATGCCTGCCAATTACCAATGAAAGTAAGAGGGGCATTGAAAACAAATATGATCCCAATAGAAATTAAAACATATTGAAAATAAAACACATGATACCAATTGAAAAATACATTGATACCAATTTGAGTGAACAAATGCATCTTGATACCAATTGAAGATATATATCTTTATAAAGCATATCATACCAATTAAAAATCAATAATCATCTTAAATCATTTTTTTTTTCTCATAAAGTTAGGGAGTGGGAAACAAAACCAATGGTAAACTAAATACCAATTGAAAAATTGAAATGTGAGTTTTTCTCCCCTTTATGAAATACCAACTAAACATATGCTTAAGCTAGAAATAAGATAGCAATTGAAAACTAAGTCAATTGAAATAATGTTAAAGCTCAAGCTTAGCATAAGCAAGATAATGATAATGCTTGTATAAAGAAACCAATTGAAAATTGAATCAATTGAAAATGATGGTCATTAAAAAAAATCAAGCTTATCATAAGCAAAATTAGTGCATATATCTTGAAGCACAAATAAATCATCTATATATGTATGTAAGAAAAGGATACCAATTTAAAATTTGATACAGAGATACCAATTGTAAATTGATACTATATGAAGTGCATGCATACATATATATAAAACAAAACATATATGAGTATACAAAAGGATGTCAAGATTGATACCAATTGAAAGAATTCAATGATACCAATTGAAACAACAATAAGATCAAGTGTATATCTCATATCAACTACCACCCAATCATGTGCAAGTTTAAAATGATTTTCATTATAAAGCATACATGAACATGATCTCCCATCCAACCACCCTTAGAAGGTAGGGGTTTTCAAAAATAGATTTGAAAGTGTAGTTTGTTTGAAAATCTCTACCAAAAGTGAAGAACACGAACTAGTTTTGGAAAATCTAGAAAAACTAGAACGAGATCCTTCAAATAGGGAAATGAAAACAAAATAGTTTTCATGAAATACATGTAAATCACATGGCACTAAACACTCAAAGTTCATAAAGCCCATATCATAGTCTCATGAAAACAAATCATGAGTAAACAATAAAGTGAGTGAACAAGTGTTATGTGACACATATCAATCATGAAAATATTCAATTAAGCTCACGTGAAATTCCTTAAAAAAAAACATGAAACCATGAAAAATCAAAATTTTCATAAAAACACAATTTATACTTCAAGGCATATGTATGTCATATACAAACCAACGCATACATACATATCCTAAACATGATGAGTCCACAAAGTATATGCATGAATGCACGTGGCTCAAGGATGTATATGTATAGTCAATAGTTTGGACTAGATAGACATATACATGAAGTTAAAACACATGATCATACAATCATATCCAAAAATGGGAATACAAGTTAGAATGCATGAATCATCAAAACTAGACTATACTAGCACATCTAATGGGTACAAATAGGCATCCAAGCACAAACATATATAAAGGTTTATTTGTGGCCCATTCTATGTACAAGTATAACTCCTAGTTTTCATGAAAACTAACATCTAAGCATATATTCAAATCATAAAGCATAAAACAAGTCATAAATCAACAATTATTCTAAAAATGATCCTTATGTAAATTCATATGCTATAAGAATCAAGATATACATAATATCAAAACAATTGTGAAAACACAAAATATGGAATCATATAAACAATGGTGATCACAAATTGCAATACATGTATAGCAATGAACATACTAATCAACACATGAATCATTAAAAACACGAAATCATAGAATCATGAATATCATATGATCATTGTGCATATGCATGTACATTAGATCTAAAGCATACATGTTAGTTTAAACAAGGTGAGACACTAAATGTAGATTCCAAATGAAGCATGGGTGCTCAAGTAGCTAAACACGTACAACTTTAATATAATGGCACAAGCATAATGGACAATAAAACACAACATGCTATAATGAAAAGCATGTAAACACTAAATGGAGTAAGGGATTGTTACCAAAACTAAAGGGGCAACTCTCCATGTCTCCAAAACACGATGGTCCTCCCACCAAATCTCCTTGAGAGTGAAGCATCCAAATGGTTCTCCTTTTAGCTTAGAATGCATCCACCTCAAGGCACCAATACCCTCACGTGACGCGAGAGCCTCCACCTACATCAAACATCAAAGAGGTGGATCTTGGTACCCATTTCTGTGGGTCCACGGGGGTTAATGTCTTTTCTCACCCAAACATAATTAGTTGCTAAATTTTCATTATAAATACGATCATAACAAAATCTAGCAAGGTGGCCTTTTCGACCACAATATGTAAATGTGACACGTGAGCATACATATGATGATGGTGATCATGAGAAGCAAGTGTATGCATAGATGGGTGTGCATGCAAGGTTGGAACTTGTTTCTTGCGAACCAAGGATTCCAAACGAGAGTGATTCATGGCACAATGGCTCAAAGTGGAGCCCAAACAATCAACACTTTTCTTCAAATTATTTATATCATTTTCTATGCTAGAAGACAAAGTGGAACATGCTATAGGAGTGCAAGAAGTAGAAGCTACACTAGCATGACAAACATGAATATCAATCTCATTTTGTAAAGATTTATTTTTAATCAAAACCAAATCCAATTCTTTTGTAATTGAATCAATTTTATTTTTCAAAGTAAGATTTTCTTTGAAAACAAGATCCAATCTAGAAGACAAAACCTCATTGTGTTCTACAACATCATCAAAACCATTTTTGTTTTTCAAATCTTCAATCTCTTTAAGTGCAAGTTCAAGTTGAGATTGTAGTGAGTCACGTTCACTAGTGATCTCTTCTTTTTCTTGCAAAATCACTTCAGAATTAGAACATAAATCCTTTAATTCATTTTTCAAAACAAGATTATTCTCTTTCAAAAGTTGTGTTTTTCTAAGAATTTTTCAAGCTTTTGAGTAAGTTCCATATTAAAGTTTGAACCTCAAAACAACCATGGCAATAAGAATTAGAGCTATCATCAAGAGGGCAATCCGAGTGTACCTCAAGGGAGTCTTTCCCTTGGACCATGAAGCATTTATCTTTGGACATGTCTCTCTTGGATCTCCTCAAATTGTTAATGATCCTTGGAAGCTCGGGAGACGTTAAGATGCTCCAAACTGCAAAAGCCGAATCATAGCGATCAAAAATAGGTAAAAGATGTTCATTTAGAGATGCTAGAAGTGTCCTAAGGGCTAATGCATTGGCCTTCTTATGCTTGCTACTATTAGGGAGGGATTCTATAGTGATGGCTTGATAAACTAAATGTCCTAGTCCTTTTAGATGTCTAATCATGTCAACCTTCCAAGAGTCAAATCTAAAATGGTCAAACATAGGAGGGCTAGCCATGAGTGCAAACTAGTATGAGTGCAAATGAAAATGTAAATGAAGATTAGCAAACCAAGATCACTCCTAGGTGGTTAAACCTAAATATCAGGAGCACTAGCTCTGATACCAATTGAAAAGTCACCTAGAGGGGGGGTGAATAGGTGACAATGCTAATCTATGAACTAAATGCGGAATGTAATAACTAAATGCAAATTACACTCAAGTGTGATCAACAAATGATTCACACACAATCAAGCCAAGCAAATATGAATGCACAATATGAATAAGGCAAGGCACAAAGTAAAGAGAGAGATAGAGAGAGCCAATGGATCAAGCGCAAACAACAAGATATGTTATCGAGGTTCGAGCACCCAGCTCTACATCCCCGCCTTCGACACACGAAGGATTTCCACTAGCTTGTCCACTTAGGACCCTTTACAAGGAGTACCCAACTCCTCTCTTTACAACCTCCTCCCTGAGGCACAAATCCAAGCCAGCCAACACAACCTCCTCCTTGAGGCAAACTCCAACAATCACAACCTCCTCCTTGAGGCAAGTTCCAAACCAATACAACAAACTCCCAATCACCAACCAATACAAGGATCACCTCTCAACTAGAGGGATACAACCCAAAGCACAAAGCTAAGAAAAGATTGGGTTACAACTTGGTGGTCACAACAACAACCACAAACAACTTCTTCTTCCACACAAATAACCTATAGATATAGATAGTAGATTTTTGCTCAAGTGTGGAGAAAACCAAAGGAATGGAAATCAGAAATCACAAAGAAAATCCTTGGGAAAAATCAAGAAATCAAGATAGAATAGTTCAATCAAAATTCTTTCCCAAAACCCTTTCTTTGATTTTCCAAACTCTAATGAAAACACCAAATGGATTATTCAATTCAAGCTCAAAAACTTCTTTTGATTGCTTTGAAAACACCAGAGAATCAGCAAAAATTCGCACAAAAAATCTTAGAGAAAACCTCTCTCAAATGGGGTATTTATAGGCAATTACAGAAAATAGCCGTTTACAGAACTTTTGCCAGAAATAGCCTTCCGGTCGACCGGGACGGTCGACCGCCCAACGGTCAAATTTAGAACCGTTGTGGCTACCGGTCGACCGCCTCGGTCGACCGAAAATACCTGAGAGCAAACAGCTCTCTGTCAGTCGACCGCTTCGGTCGACCGGATGCAGTGTCAGCCTGCGTGCACGTATCCGTGCACGTCAGTCGACGGGAGCGGTCGACTGGCTTCTTTGGTGCGGTCGACCGTACCAGTCGACCGGCCAAGCCTGGCAGACAAAAATCAGGTCTGAAATCTGGGGAAAAAATATTATAATAAATCCCACAAAATCTCTAAAATTCCACAAAAATAGTTTTATCATTTTATATTGAAATACAAACTTGTGTTAAAAATCCTAACACAAATTTCAAACATATTTAACTATTTTTGTGTCATAGAAATTTTGCCAAAAAACAAAAACCGTATTTTCTAAAACCTTGTATTTTGAATAGAAAATACACATTGTCTAAAACTCATCCATGATACAAAAATATGATATTTAAACACTTTGAAGCATATTGTATATGAATAGAAATTCAATATACAAGAAACATATATATATCATGATTTTTGTCATTAAGTCCAAAAATATGTTTTGTTGTAAATACCAAAACATAAAACACATGGAATAGATTATCAAACAAAGTTTGTCTAAACAATTGAAGCATGCATGTATATAGAACAAATCTAATATACATAAACCATGTAAACTTGTTTTGATAAAAAATCTATTCATGAAAACCAAGATCGGTTAAACCTAAAACCGAAAATCAAAACATGAAAGGTGTGTGTTGTGAACTTGAGCTTATCATACTATTCTAATCTTTACATTTAGGATCTAAACCCAAACTAAAACTATGGATACCTATGTCTTCTTGTAGAGCGCAATCTCCAAGCTAGAGCGCAATCTCCAAGTCGGCTCGATCCAAAAACTCTTGATTCACCGAGCAAGTGCAATGTATGATCTTTGATGCGCGGGCTCTTGAATCAACATGTGCAAGCTTCCAATACATCTTGTTGAAGCTAAACACCAACTAATATCTTGATTAATAATCTGAAACTAAAATCACAAGATAATTAGTACACATAACTACATGAGTTAATCATCATCAAAACTAGAGTGAAAGGCCTTTGGGCCAACAGAAAAGTTAGCTACAAGCCATTACAAAAGAAAAGCAAAGCATGAATAAAATTGCAAGAAAATAAAGAAAGCAAGTAAAGAAAACAAGTAGACTAGAAAATGCAAGAGTAGAGAGAAGAGAATGGATCAATCCTTGCTTCACAAGTTGTCACTCCTTGATGTACACAAGCTTTCTCTCTCTTACAAACTCTCTCTTACAGAATTTCTAGGGAGGAAGAAGATCTAGAGAGCTACAAAAATCCTAGAGAAAAACTAACAAAAATACAAAGCTTAATCCCTAATCTCTCTCTCTTCTCTGCTCTCCCTTTGCTCGCAGGTCCAGGTGAAGTATTTATAGGGCTCAGAGAGAAGCTTCGAGATCCAGGTTGTTGGCGCAAAATCCGGGATCCAACAGCCTTATCTTTGCCGCAATTTGGCGGGAAAGTCCCAGATTCTGCGGCTCAACTAACTCTGTTGGGTAACAACTTTCTGGTACAGGTTGGTTACGAGGTTGTTATCCACGTGGCCTTCTAGAATCTTGAGTTGTTACGTAGAATTCTCTGGATCCTAGATTTAAACTTGGGCTTTATCTTGGGCTTGGAATTAATCTCTTTAATTATTGCTAATTAAAGTGATTATTGGGCTTTCTCTCATTTCAGTTGTGAACCTGTAAAAATATAGGGAAGATGAGTAAAAATCATATATTTATTTGCAATATGCATGGGAATAATGTGGTAAAATATGCAAAATTGTGTCACAATCACACCCCCACACTTATTCTTTTGCTCGTCCCGAGCAAAACAAAGAAAAGAAAAGAAAAACTATACTACCAATTTATTACACCACTTTCGCAGGTGACGCGATTGCACTGAGCGCGTGCAACAAGCCGTTAAACCTCTAGGTTACCCTAGAGGAGGAGTGTTGTCTCCTGAGGGTTTTCAGTGGATTACACCCACAAAATCCATAAAGAAAGAAGACAAATGTTAGTATTTTGAAAATGCATTTTGAAAGAGAGACATGTTTTCGAACTATGTTTCAAAAATATAAGTGATCTTAGGTCATAAGTCCACCTATAATCATTCTTTCTTAAACTTAGTCTCTATGCAAGATCTTGTCTTCAATTAAGGTAAGAATTCAAAATTGGATTGAATATTTTATCTTTCATAAAACCTAGATAGTATGCACACCGTGTTAGTGAAGATTTCTGGGATTTCAACTCCAACCATCAAGCCATTTATTTATTTTATATATTTTCTTTTTCTCTTTTTTCTTCCCTTAGTTTAGGCTTTCTAGTTTACCCTTGTAACGAGCCTATAACCGATGACTCCCAAACCAGACGGTCTTAGGGCACCAGATGAGAAAACATCCCTCGGGTTTAAGGTCTCGAGTAAAAAGGCCACAAAACTAAAGGGGATTATTTATTTCCTTTACCACCGTTAGGCGTGAATAATCATGCTTCTTGAGGCACATTTATCCAGCTTAATAGGTGATGTTTTATTTATATGTATACATTTTTTTTTATTTTTTTTTTATATATGGCATTTTAGGTCTTTGTTTCCATCCCAAGAAATGTGTAAGTGTAAAGTGCATATTTATCTAAGGTAAAAATTCAAGATAAAAATATCTCACCAATTTTACTTACTTAGCCTATAATTTCAAACAAGGTCTATTATTTCAACTAGGTTTAAGATGTCATAATTAAGGCTTTCTTAATTTCTAAGATACATCTTAATTTTCTTAAAATAGATCAAAACTTTGTCTCTTATTTCAAAAAGTTTTTTTTTTATTTTTTTTCTAAAAGAAGTGTAAAAGAAAGAAGATCTAAAAACTCTATGTTAGTAAACCCTCCCCCACACTTATTTCATGCATTGTCCTCAATGCATCATGATATATATATGCATGAAACAAAATGGAAAGGGAAGGAAAAAAATTACCTTAAGGTGGTGGTTCCGATGGTGGTCTGATTGGTCCACGAAACATGGCCCAATCAACTTTGCTTTGGGTTTTGAGGACCCACCAGAAATATCGTGAATATAACCCACTAGAATGATGTATGCATGTATCATTTTTATTAGGAATTTGACCCATCCAATTTCAAATTTTCAAAATAATTTCAGAGTCAAGTTTATCAAGATCCTTGTCCCAGAATGGAGTATGAAATGATAGAACAGTTGACTTGGACTCAGGAAGGAATACTGACTCAGGATTGTGACTTAAGTCAAGTGATAGTTCAGGAGTCGGAATGAGTTCAGGAATTTGGTCCAAGTCAAGAAAATGAAGCTCAAGTCCACAATAATTTTCCAATGGGATGTGACTAAATATGGGTGATATCTCTTTACTTCCAAGATTAAGGAATTCAAGTTCATCGCCATACAATCTTCAAAACTAAGGTCAGCATCTTCTGTCAGAATTGTACAATCAGTTTCAGAAGTAAAGAGATTGAGAAAATCAAGGTCACATTTCTCATTGAGTTCAATTCCACAAAATGGAGAACTTGCCAATTTGTCAATAGGATCATCAAAAGTGTATAATTGGTCAAGTTCAATGTGATCCTCAAAGATGGGTGATTCAACTTCATTATGAATTGGGACAGGATCCAATGTCGACTCCGGAAAAAGATTGAAGTCAGGTAAAGTTACCAGAGTCATTATTGAATCAGGAAAAAGAATTGAATCACTAAGTTGGGGTTCAAGATCACATTCCTCATGTAATTCAATTCCACAAAAAAGTGAACTTGCCAATTTATCAATGGGACTTTCAAAAGTATGGAATTGGTCAAGTTCAATATGATCATCATAAGAGATTGGTGATTCAATTTCACAATGGATAGGCACTGGATCCAATACTGACTCGAAATGAAGTGAAATCATGTGAAGACACTGGAGTCATAATTGAATCAGGAAGTAAAATTGAATCATCAAGTGGAAGTTCAGGATCATATTCACACTCAAGTTCAATTTCAGGAAAAGGAAAACTTGCTAAAATGTCAATGGGATGGACAAGTTCAGATGAGTGTGCTGAAATTGAATCTGGATTTCCAAATGACAAGAGTCTTGAGTCATATCAATAGAGTGTGGCATAGTTGAATTGGTCAAAGTTTGATAAGATAGAGTTTCCTCATTCCTATAGATGTTAACCAATTGACTCAATTGTTCATCCACTTATTGAAAGACTCGGCACGTGTTGTTTGATATTGTAACAAAGACTCTTGCAAGATGTCTATACTCTTTTTTAAACGTGATATTTCTACAATTGGCTGCTCTAGAATAGGAGTATAAGAATCTTGACTTTGGAAAGTTTGTGAATAATGTGAGTCACAAATGTGTGTAGATTGAAGCTTGGACTCACACAAGAGTTCTTTACTCGTTTCCAAGGTAAATGGTTGTTCATTATGAAAAAGTGAAACTGAGTAAGACTCTTGAAAATATGGTGGAATTGGAGAGGCAAATGGTTCTTGAAGTTTTTGCTCGACTCTCTGTAAATTGGCTTCTATACTCTTTAGTAACTCAGATTTTTCTTCAATTGGTGGTTCAGAAAAAGGAGTATATGAAGCGGAATCTGGAAAGAATACTGTGGACAAGGTGAATATGGTGGACAAGGAATTTGAGAATTTGACTCGGGGTACGTGAATCCCCAATTACTCGGTGAAGAGTTGAAATCATTATGGAAATTATAGTTATTAGATGGGGGGTATGGGTCATATTGATTCTGATAAGGCCAACCCGGCGTATGTGGTTGGTGCATATTGTAAAATACCGGGTTGGAATTATCCGAATAAAATGGAGCTGTGTGAAATATGGATTCATGTTCGGATTGAAAGAATTATTATATTGAATGCCATTCACACAAAAGATCACAAACAAAAAAGAAAAATCAAACAACAAACAAAAAAGAAGGAGAAAAATCAAAACAAGCCAAAAGGAAGGGTTGACCTAGACCTAGACGACTCCTAACTATTTAGACCGTCCACGGAAGGTTTAGTGTAGACTTTGACCACAAGCTAATCAGCCAGGAAAGGTCAAGGTTGTTGTTGGAGGTTTTCCGTCAGAGACGTTCCTTAATTAAGTAACCACCAACCTTCGGGCTTTCGGCCTCAATCTCTTTCCTAGACACTGATTTTGCAAGAGTCAATTTCCAACACTTTTCCCCCTTAGGATAATCTCCTAATTGAGTCCGAGATGTCCCTAGGGCCAACGTCTATTTTTTTTTTATTAAATTAGGCTTGGGTTAGTGAGTGCTCGGATTGTGATTTTCGGGCTAAGGAAAGGGTAATGAACTCCCCACCTTATCTTATTTATCGGTTATGCCCTTAAAATTGAATTGTGCAAGTGTACAAGATAGATAACAAGGATTCACTCAAAGCATGAAAATCAAGCAAGAGATGATTCCTAGTCTACATGCAATGCTTACGTACCTTGCATCCAGCACTCTTCAACAGTAAAAGTAAATGAATTGAAAAGATACGTGCCTAGAAATGCAAATGTCTAATCAACTTTTAACGATTACAACCAATTTTTTACTTTTTTCTTTATTAAGCAGGTATAGGTGAATAATACAGGAAATTAAGTAATGCAGCAGAAGTATTTTGCAGAATCAGAGACCCTGCAGAAAAATGATCAGTAGTGCACTCCTTATTGCCGCAAATTTGCAGCAAAAGCCAGGATTTTGCGGCAATTTGGAGGGATCCTGGTCTCTGCTTTCGAGAGCAGAGGCCCAGGTCCACTTATATGTCACTGCAATGCAAAGTTCCTATTTCTTCAACCTGTAACCTACAACAGGGAAGAAGATTCGTTTAGTTCTTCACTTTAAACCTAAAACGTTGCTCTCCCAGGCAACGGCGCCATTTTTGATTGAGACGGGAAAGGTGTTGTATTATGGAGTGTAAAAGAGCACAAATATATGTATTCAATGGAAAGAGAGATAAGGTTTAGAAACAACCTCAAGTGCTTAGATCACTCCACAAATGTATGAAAGATGATTGATACACCCTTTCCTATCTCCGTTATAGCATAGGGCTATACCGAGTCGATTCTCAGGGAGAGCTCGCGATGGAAGCTTTACGATAGGTAGTGAAGAAAAGAAAACGAAGATTCTTCTTTGTCTTAAAAGAATAAAGAATCAAATGAAAAAGAAATAAAAGAATGGGTGGAAATGTTCATGATGGAAAGTGTAAAGAAATCAAAATAAGATTGGCTTTGGAAGTACAACTAAAGAAAGTAAAACTTTGAAAAGATTTAAGATTGAAGAAAACCATGACTAGCTAACCTTACTACCTTGCTAAAGACTTACTAAACTCCGTGATAGTGAATGCGTGCCTCATGTTGATTCATCGGCATAGATTTGTCTTGCGTGTTGATCTAATTACTTTCCCACTTGGATGACGGGGGATCATTCTCGGACTTGTCTTGTAGCCTCATAGATGTCATTGGCCTACAAAATAGACTTTCAATAATGGAATCAAAAGAGCGACACACAAGGGATGCTAAGGAAGAAGATACAACATTCAATAATGGACAAAGAAGTTGTACAACAAATAGCATATGTTTGGTGATCCATCTCCATGTTCCATCAAGGCACTTGTTCAAAGACAAGGCTCTAAATGAGGCACACATGAATCATATGGAATTACAACAAGAACTAGCCAAGCAATGAAAGTAACCCATCGGAGAAGAGAAGACCATACAACTTGCAAGATGAAATATAGCAATCACCCATGAGTTAGTAGTTAGCAAGGTTAGTGGTTAGCTAGTACATGTAGAAAAGTTAGCTACAAGCCATTACAAAAGAAAGCAAAGCATGAATAAAATTGCAAGAAAATAAAGAAAGCAAGTAAAGAAAACAAGTACACTAGAAAATGCAAGAGTAGAGAGAAGAGAATGGATCAATCCTTGCTTCACAAGTTGTCACTCCTTGATGTACACAAGCTTTCTCCTCTTTACAAACTCTCTCTTACAGAATTTCTAGGGAGGAAGAAGATCTAGAGAGCTACAAAAATCCTAGAGAAAACTAACAAAATACAAAGCTTAATCCCTAATCTCTCTCTCTTCTCTGCTCTCCCTTTGCTCGCAGGTCCAGGTGAAGTATTTATAGGGCTCAGAGAGAGAAGCTTCGAGATCCAGGTGTTGGCGCAAAATCCGGGATCCAACAACCTTATCTTTGCCGCAATTTGGCGGGAAAGTCCCAGATTCTGCGGCTCAACTAACTCTGTTGGGTAACAACTTTCTGGAGGTTGGTTACGAGGTTGTTATCCACGTGGCCTTCTAGGATCTTGAGTTGTTACGTAGAATTCTCTGGATCCTGGGTTTAAACTTGGGCTTTATCTTGGGCTTGGAATTAATCACTTTATTATTGCTAATTAAAGTGATTATTGGGCTTTCTCTCATTTCAGTTGTGAACCTGTAAAAATATAGGAAGATGAGTAAAAATCATATATTTATTTGCAATATGCATGGGAATAATGTGGTAAAATATGCAAAATTGTGTCACAATCACCCCACTCAACTGCACTCTCTCAACACACATATGTATTACACTCTCTCTCTCTCTCTCTCTTCTCTCTTCTCTCTCTCTCTCTCTCACTCACTATATCTCTTCTCCGTGGCTCTGCCCTTGGCCGAGCCCAGCCCAGGCCTCGAGCATCCACAGCCACCGAGCCTCCCCTCCATCAAGCGCAATGGCAGTCCACCCTCCAAGTCAGGGCGCGCCAATGCCTCCGCGCACGCCATCCAGCCCGCAGTGGCCGTGCAACCACTGCCCGAGGCCGAGCACGTCCGCCGCCTCGGCCCTCCTCTGTGTCCACGCACACTCGAGCCATGGCTTGACCGAGCCTTCCCGCTCCTCCTTTGTTCCGTCACCTCGTCGGAACACCCGGAGCACTTCTCCGCCTTGCCGTCCACTTCTCTGTCAGCACCCTCGCCTCCGTGGATTAACCGGCAAGCTACGCGAGCTTCGCCACTGCTGTGTGCACCGCCGAACACCCCTTGCACGAGCTCCCTCCTCCCATAGTGCACCCTCTCCCTTTCTCTGTAAGTTGTGTAGAATGCATATTGTGTGTGTTAGTTATTTAATATTTTAGTTTAGTGTGTGTATGTTTTCATTTTTGAGTGCATTGTGTTTAAGAGTGTGTGTGTACATTTTTTTTAGTGCTGTGGATTTCACTTTTTAAATGTGTTAGTGTTAGAGTTAGTTTAATAAGGGTGTTTTCATTCTTTCGGTTTTTTTTAGGTGTGCTGTGAGTGCGAGTGGGTGGGCAGTTAGGTGTGCTGTGATTTTATTTTGATTTTATTTATTTATTTATTTATTTTTATGTGTTGTGTTTGTAGCTTGATTATGAGGCGGGTGTGTTAATGCTTGGTGCTTAGGTGTGCGCTTCCTTTGGGTGGCCTTTTACCGCCGTGTAGGAACCCGTCGACACACTCCGCGACCTTGCCGAAACACCTAAGGCGACCTCGGTAATCCTTAGAGCCACCGATATTCCCCGCGGTCTCTATCCGTCTGCGTATTAGAGCGACCCCTTTGCATGAGTTTTGCATGGGTACAGTCTCCTTCTTCCTCTGTATTTTGTATTATGTTTTTGTATCATTTGTGTGTGCATTAAATGATGTGTGTGCATGAGTGTGTGATAGTGTGCACGCGCGTGAGTAGGCGCATGCATGGCTGTGCAAACATATTAATGTGGTGAGAGTATTATGCATGGGTGTATATATTGGTATATAGATTTGTATGTTTATTAAATGTATTTATGCTTGGCACATAGGTGCAGGGGCGGAACCAGAAAATTTTTTTGGGTGGGCTACAACTTTTATAACATATGCCTACGAATTATATGAATTTGTTACAAGAATAAAACAATATTCTCCACTAAATCAGGGGCGGAAACCAGAATAAATTTGCCAAAAGAAAATCAAAATAGAAGGAGGTGTAAGGCAATATATGAAAAAGAATCAAAATGAAAAGGAGTTTTAAGGCAATATATGAAAAAAATGGGCCGGGCTGTAGCCCGGCCCAGCCAACTAATAGGTCCGCCCTTGCATAGGTGGGTATTTACATGTCTCCCCGCTCCTTTTTTCACACACACGCATCCTCGCTATGTCCATCGTCCTTCTCCGACGACCTCCGATGAGCTCCGCCGCGCCCTCTGGTCTCCGTCATCGAGTCCACAAACTTAATCCGATAAATTCTTGTCAAGAGAATGTCGGACCCCGCGACATCAGGCAAGTGTACACGATTCTCTTCTCGTTGACTTTCGTCTTGATCTTAATTCTCCTCTTAAATGTAAATCACGTTTATCATATCGCATGATCGTTAATACTATCCTGTGATCATATTTACATATCAGCTTTTCTCTTCCGATTATATGACAATTATTCTTGATATTATTACCTATACCGTCTCGTGATCATGTTACATTGCCTTACATATCGTATTCACATCTCGTTCCTGTACAAACTGCATTCAACTTAAAATTGCATGATTCCTTGTATGTGATAGACTGATGTGAAGATCAATGAAATCTACACTGATCATGATAAATACTTTGATCTAGATCTTGAGGTTAACTGGATAATAATGAAGAAAGATTGATAGTTAAAGATTGAATATTGATTGATATGGTGATCCTGATATTACTGGAAATTAATCAAGGAAATAACCATTATATCTTGAGTAATTATTCGAGGATATCTTATTGGATTATGGACACATGATCCTGACCGTTTTTACTTTGACATTTAGATTACATGTCACTGTCATTACTTGCACTACTTTACATGTATTTGGTATCACTTGCACAACTTTATATTTATCACTTGATATTGTCACTATCTACATCGTCCAATGATTTTGATACACATTGTGTTCACCGTCTAATGCTGATATTCTTGGTACCGATTCATGATCCTGTAACACTGAGTAACACACTGTTGCATTTGCATTAATTAATAAAATTAACCAAGCCGGGGTTATTGGGGGAGACTGTAGCAGGGAAAATCCAGGGAGGTGTGCTTGGAAGGGCGACCCTTATGGGTTGGATGCCACACGTGATCTTATTATTTATGCGCGCTCCTGTTATTACATGTTACATGATACCTGAGTACAGTGAACTGTTTCTCCCTGCTATCAGGATCTACTAACGCATCACTTGTTTAATATGCAGTTGTCCTGTGGGATGGGCACAGGATGATTGCATTAGTTAATTAATAAAATATGCTAGACATATGCACTTGAAAAACACCTAGAGGGGGGGTGAATAGGTGTAAGTGCTAATCTAATAAACTAAATGCAAACTAAGTGCGCTAAATGCGGAAGCTAATGTAAATTATGCACAACTAAACAATACAACAAGTGTAGCCGAATTCCCCTTGCGAGGCTCTGGACTAACTCCTCTTGATTCCCCTTGAAAGGGTTTGAGGCGCTATGTGAAGCTCTTGTTGGATGAGTATAAGTTAGGCACACACACACAAGCAATCCAAGCAATATGAAATGCACACAATCAAGCCAAGCATATAAGAATGAATTGCAATATAAAAGATGCAAGGCAACACAAGCAATATATAAGATATGTATGCAATGAAAGAATGATGCTAGAATGAATCAATGCTCAACACAAGCAAGTATGATATGATGATGAGTATGATGCTTTGCACAAATAAAAGAGAGAGAGTTAGAGAGACAATGGATCAATACGCAAACACCAAGATTTGTTTCGAGGTTCGAGCACCTTGCTCTACATCCCCGCCTACACCACCGTGTAGGATTTCCACTATCTCAACTCCCACCGAGGGAACCTCTACCGAAGAGGATTTCTTACAACTCTAGGAGTACCAAACTCCTCTCTCAAACAACCACCTCACAACCGAGGGGTAAGGCCCGTAGCCAATACAACAACCAATCCACACACCTCTACCGAAGAGGCTCACAACCAAACTCCACCTCTACCTAAGAGGGAGCAAACCAATACCACTCCGATCACCTCTACCGAAGAGGGATACAACAAATAAAGGAGGGTTTACAACAATGAGGTTTACAACAAACAACCTCAAACACTTCTCTTTCCTTTTCTCTTATCTTTTTCCACAAAAACAAGATCCTAATTAGTTTAGGATAGAAGATAGCTCAAGTGTGAAAAACTAGGTGTTTGGAAAACTAGCAACAAAGAAAATCACTTGGGAAAATCCTTCCAAAAGATATAGAATGAAAACCAAGACAAATCTCCCAAAATATTCTTTTCTTTGATTTTTCCAAAAACCTAAAACAATAAAGATTGAAGAATTAAAGCCCCAAACACTTTGAAAACTTGTTTTAAAACCTCTAGAAATCAGAAATTTTTCTCCTTAAAAAACTTGGCCAAAATCCCCAAAGAGATGGAGTTTATATAGGCCAAACAGAAAACTAGCCGTTAGAGCTGAGCTGGCAGCTCTGACAGGCGTCGGTCGACCGGCCCGGTCGACCGCCAACGGTCAGAAAAGTGACCGTTGGGCACTAGCGGTCGACCGGCCCGGTCGACCGAAACATCCTGAGAGTTGAACTCTCAACTCGGTCGACCGGTCCGGTCGACCGACTACAATGTGTAGCCAGCGTGCATGTCTGTGCACATCGGTCGACCGACCGGTCGACCGGCCACTTAGTGCGTCGACCGGTCCGGTCGACCGAACTGGCCTGGCAGGCACAGTGCAGAATGCACAGATATGGGATTTGAAAATAGGTCTTTTCACTCAATAAAATCCCATAAATTCACAGTAAATCCACTAAATAGTTTTAATCACAATAAAAACTGTTTTTCTAAAAATATGTTTTTCTAAAACTTATTTTTCCATAACTTCACAAAGTACAAAAACAAGATATTTTGAACTTATTAAAGCATAGTGTGTATGATATGATCCACTACACAATCATAATGAAATATCTATGTTTTTTATATCTAGCATATAACAAGGTTTTGGTTTAAAGGATATGCATGATAGAAATACCAAAACCAACTCTTGTATTTTTATCATAAACAAAACTTGTATTTTATCAAACTAGAATTTTCCAAAACATGAATAGGATAGTCAAAATAAGTTTGTCTAGCAAGTTTAAAGCATGTATGTATATCTAGAACATATAATATACATAGGTATAAGGTAAACTTGTTTTGATCTATTATTCATGAAAACCAAAAACCAAATCATGAAACGTGTGTGTTTTGTGCACTTGAGCATATCAACTAAACTAAGCTTTACAAATATGGATCTAAAACACAAACTCTAATCTAGATACCTAAGTCTTCTTGACGATCTTCATCTTCAAGTAGACTTGCTCCAAAACTCCGTGATTCTCCAAGTGCAAAGGTATGATCTTTAAGCTTTGGCACCGGAATCATCATGAATAGCTTCTAATCATCTTGTGAAGCTAATCACCAACCTAATATCCTGTAATGATCTGAAACTTAGAAACACAAGAATATTAGTAAACATAATACATGAGTTGATCATCATCAAACTAGAGTGGAAGGCCATTGGGCCAACAATCTCCCCCTTTTTGATGATGACAAAACTCATGGAGTTATATATGCATGGATTAAAGTTAAGCTTCAAAGAAGCTCCCCCTAACTCATGCATAGGGATAAACAATAAATATATGCAATGAATATTAAACATGAAACATGCATATGCATAAACAATAAATGGTCTAGATATCAAATGGAATATTCAAAACAAAATAAGCTCTAGATACCATTACAAAGCAAACTCTATAAATCAATTAAACTTAATATTCTTGAGATTCTTGAGATTAAAACATAATATATGCATAAACATAAGCATGCATATAAAACTTCATAAATCTTTCTCCCCTTTTTGTCAATCATCAACAAAGGGGTAATCAAAACCATAAATAAAACGAGGGGTAAAAATCTTTCTTCCCCTTATGTCAACAAAACAATAAAAGACAATGTTCTCCCCCCTTTTTGTCTAAAACAAAAAAAAACAAATCAATAAGGGGTGACTACAAACATGATATCAATTAAAAATATGTCAATGAAGCATCTTGATACCAATAAACAAGAATCAATATATGTTATATGCTATATACATTCATGAAGAGGAAGACGCTAAGTTAGCTTCCCTACACATATGCATTACATGAAGAAGGGATGACAAGCCCCAATTCACATAACCATATTATGTAATGCATAAGAGGAGATGTGAAGCTCCCCCTACACACGTATATCATATAAAGAAGAGTTGTCAAGCTCCTCAATTTATAATATACTCAACATGAATCTATATGTAAGAGAGATGTTAAGCTCTCCTTGCATATAGGAAATACAAATCAAAACCTTGAATATTTTCTTTAAACAACATTTTTGAGATACCAATTGTAAGAATGTATTTCATTTTGAAAATATATAAACAAATTTGATGTTGATATCATATGTTCAAAATAACAACTTTTAATCATAAAGAGTGGGAGTACAAATACAATTGAAATACAAAATCAAATTTTCTCCCCCTTTATGAAAATACAAACTAAAGTCATGCATAGTTTGATAACAATTTAAAAGTAATCAATTAAACAAAATTGAAACTCAAGCACTAGCATAAACACAAACATATATATGTATGAAAGATAGATACCAATAGAAATTGATATACTTGGAATTTAAGGCATACATACATACAAAACATATATGAGTATACAAGAAGATCAAATGATACCGATTGAAAGAGTTCAATGATACCAATTGACATAACAATAAGTTCAAGTGTATACATCATATTATCTACCACCCAATCATAATTCAAGTTTTAAAGATTTTCAATTTAGGGCATACATGAACATGATCCCATCCTACCGCCCTTGAAGGTAGGAGTTTTCAAAGATAGATTTGAAAATGTAGTTTTGTTTGAAAATCACTACCAAAATGAAGAACACCGCAACTAGTAAATGGAAAACTTGTTAACTAGCACGAAATCCTTCAAGCAAGGAATAAAACAAAATTGAAATTCACATGATAATCATCACTCTAACCAATAAAGCATAACTCATGAGAAACAAAACATGAGCAATAGATATGAGTGTACAAATAATATGTGAAGATCATAATCATGAAAAATATTTCATTAAGCTCAATTATTCCTTAAAACATACTTCCATCAAAAACATGAAAAATCATATAAAACTCTTTATTTAATCTTCAAGGCATATGTATGTCTAATACAAACTAAAATATACATACATATCCACAACTCAACGAGTCCACTAAATGTATATTCATGAAGGCACGTGGCTCCAAAAGATGTATATGTATAAGATTAGTTTGAACTAGATAGACATATACATGAAGTTAAACATAAATACATGAAACATGAAAAACTAAATTTTCATCACAACAAATTTCATTTCAAGGTATATGTATGAATTGTCAAACATGAAGTATACATACATATCCCTAAATACAATTGAGTCCATATATAGATTTGCATGAAAGGCAAATGATTCAAGGGTATACATGTATATCTTAAAGTTTGGCAATACAACATATACATGAAGTGAAACACAACATAAAAACAAATCCAAATATGGAATACAAGTTTGAAATGTATGAATCATCAAAACTAGACTATACTAGCACATCTAATGGGTTCAAATAAGCAATCAAGCTCAACATATATAGATTTATTTGTAGCCCACTCTATGTACAAGTATATAACTAGTCTTAATGAAAACAAACATCTAAACATATATTCAAAACATGAAGCATCAAAACAAATATAAAAGTCATCATGATAAAACTAAAACATGATTACTATGTAAATTCACATGTATTAGATTCATGATGTACATTATAGCTAAAACAAAAGTGAGAACACTAAATATGGGTTCATATAAGCATATGTGTCTCAAATACTATACATGTATGTCAAGGATCTAATAAACATGGAATGAACATACTAACCATAGACATCAAAAACATGCTATAAACATAAACATGGAAAGCATGTAAACAATAAATGGGAGTAAAGGATTGTTACCAAACCGAAGAAGCAACTCTCCTTGTCTCCAAAACATGGTGGTCATCTCCACCAAATCTTCCCTTGAAAGTGATGCATCCAAATGATTTCCTTTAAGTCCGGAACGCATCCACTCCAAGGTGTCATCACTCTCACGTCATGTGAGAGCCCACACCTACATCAAAAATAGGAGGGTGGTCTTTGGTACCCATACTCTTTTGGGTCCATGGGGGTTAGTACCTTCTCTAACCCAAAAAACTCTTTGCTAAATTGAAATATTTAATCTATCATAGCAAAATTTAGCAAGATGGCCTTTTCGGCCACAATGTGTACATGTGTACACATGAGCATACATAGGGTGATGGGTGTGTCCGTGAGGAGCATGTGTATGCCGTTGGAGGGTGTGCATGCATAAAAGTTGAAACTTGTTTTCTTTCGAACAAAGATTCCAAGTGTGTATGGTTCTTAGCACATGGCTCATAGTGGAGCCCAAACAATTACCTTCTTCTTTAACATGCAAATATCATCATTTATCCTAGAAGAAGAGGTACATGCATTAGGTAGGCTAGATGAAGAAGCTACACTAGCATGGCAATATGTGCATCAATCTTATTTTGTAAAATAATGTTTTTCTTAAACACACATCTAAATCATTTGAAATAGAAATAATTTATTTTTCAAATCAACATTCTCTTTTAAAACAAAATCAACTTTAGAAGACATATTTCATTTTTCTTCAAAAGAATTTCACAATCATTTTTAGACTTTTAAAAATTTATTTTCCTTAAGTGCAAGTTCTAATTGAGATCTCAATGAATCCCTTTCATTATAGACCTCAACCTTCTCTTGCAAAACACATATCAAGTCTAGATTGTAAACACTTATTTTCTTTTCAATTCTAGACTTTTCTTTTTCAAAATCTTATATTTTTCAATTAGTTTTCACAAACAATTGAAAGTTCTTCATTTATAGCATGGACATCAATATGATCATTTGAAGAACTAGAACAATCATCACTATCATAGTGGAGTTCCGAATGTACCTCAAGGGAGTCATTCCCTTGGACCATGAAGCATTGAGAATCGGATTCTCCACTAAATTCCTCTTCTTGAATTTGAACTTGAAGTCCGAGGTGGTGGTGGTTGTCAATTGTTCCACACTGCAAAGGCGGAATCAAAGTTAGAAACACATAAGAGATAATCTTTAGGTAATGTGCTTCTAATAGCCTCTAGGGCTTGTGCATTGGCCCCTATATGATTACAATCACCAAGATAACATCTCTTGGTGGGCGGCAAGGAAGACATGCAAACCTAGGGTCTTTAGGTACATGGACATCCTATACTTCCAAATATCAATGTTGGAAGGATCATAGCTAGGTGGGGTCATGAAGTCCATGGTATAAACTAGATGTGTGCAACAAGCAAATGCAAATGAGATTAGCAAGCAAATGGATCACTCCTAGGATGTTAAGCCTAAGTATCAGGAGCACTAGCTCTGATACCAATTGGAAAACACCTAGAGGGGGGGTGAATAGGTGTGTAAGTGTTAATCTAATAAACTAAATGCAAACTAAGTGCGCTAAATGCGGAAGCTAATGTAAATTATGCACAAACTAATACAATACAACAAGTGTAGCCGAATTCCCCTGCGAGGCTCTGGACTAAATCCTCTTGATTTCCCCTTGAAATGGGTTGAGGCGCTATGTGAAGCTCTTGGATGAGTATAAGTTAGGCACACACACACAAGCAATCCAAGCAATATGAAATGCACACAATCAAGCAAAGCATATAAGAATGAATTGCAATATAAAAGATGCAAGGCAACACAACAATTATAAGATATGTATGCAATGAAAGAATGATGCTAGAATGAATCAATGCTCAACACAAGCAAGTATGATATGATGATGAGTATGATGCTTTGCACAAATAAAAGAGAGAGAGAGAGAGACAATGGATCAATACGCAAACACCAAGATTTGTTTCGAGGTTCGAGCACCTTGCTCTACATCCCCGCCTACACCACCGTGTAGGATTTCCACTATCTCAACTCCCACAAGGGAACCTCTACCGAAGAGGATTTCTT